>JAQIYA010001611.1:0-12163 GCA_034699355.1 Microtritia minima
CTCCTCTCTACTCCTCTTTATTTCACTAGCATATCATCATTTATTACTGACGCTAAAATTTTATGCGTCAAAATCAGTGGAAACGTTTAATTATTGTGAAATGTGCAGACAGTGAATGCTTAAGTGAAGGTATAAGTGAATGACTTTTTTGATGTGGCACTTGCTATCTCTGAGTCTCGCTTTGTATTGATTGAAATGGCTTTGTTCGGCAATAACTTTGGCAAACATTAACTATTGTAGCGCAAAATTGCACTTTCCATGCTTTCCATGCTTTTGATGCTCCACTTTCTAAATTTAATCAAAGTATTCTCAACACAAGAAAAGTTTTTTGAATTCAGTTTCCACAGCAAATGAATTGAAAGAGATTGCGAGACGCGCTCAGAGAAAGGTATCTTTTAATAATATTATCCGACACTCGCAAACCTAAGTAATGATTAATTTGAAACGCAATTAATACTGAAAGAAATATAATATCAAAATTAGATGTTGTGATAGCGAGTAAACAAGAAAATGTGTCGCGAAAACTTTTAATGATGACTAAATATTAGTACAGATGCCACACATATGAATGAGACGCTTATTCCGTACGAATCACGCCAAATATTTTGTAAGAATACACAACACTCTACAGGAAAATAGATAAAAAGCGGTCAAAAAAAAGATGCTGTGTTTTTGCAAAACACTATATTATTGAAAAAGTTTACGACTCGTTAATTTTTCCGACAAAGATATCTCTTTGTGCGAGTTGAAGGGCATATATAGTTTAATTTTTATGAATGCCTACCAAAACATTTTGGTTTTGTAAGAACTGCATTGAGAATCGCAATAAATTAATGTTTAGTCTGCGGTGATATTACTTTGTGATAATTATATGAATATGAAAAATGAGTTTTAGATATCAATGATTTAATTAAGTGCATATACAACGATAATTGCATTGATCGCTATTGGCTGCGATCGTCTTTACGCGTGACTGTAAACCAAACTCAATTAAATCTTTTATCCAATTTAATGTGATTTAAGTTATTTCGGATCAGTAGTTCTTATCAATATATCAACACGTATTACATGTCTTACAAGTCTTACATGCGTTACATACCCAACCAATATATGCGCGATTCTCAGTTGGCATGCATTACTTAAACAATAATGTTTTACTTGTGCGTTATGTAAAAAGAAAAAACATTGATAAAAACATTTATCAATCACTATTTATTAAATGAATGTCTCACAATATTTAAGTAAACACACCAAACCATATATCTCGCATCGAAGTCATTAGTGATAATGAAGTATTACTAGTATTACTGTGTCTTTGATTCATGTTTGACAATATTGTGTTTGCAAACTGTGTTATTCTGTGAGCAACTTTTTTGACACAACAAGTTCGTGCTTAATCGCCAATTTGGGTGATCAGCCCTAACGACTTAATGTATCTCATTTAACAAACAAATCCCTAACGACATAGCCATTAATAATTAAGAGAAAAGTTCCGTTTAGAGGCGTACAGAGTATTAGTTGAATTTCACTTTTCTAGATCTAAGTTCAGCTAACACTACACTACGGATACAAAGATTAGTAAACAGTTTTGAAACAAAAATTTCGTTCGAATACTATTGAGCACAAGAATTTGTCGTAAATGTTTTAAAAGGCATGACTATCTGTCTAAACCTCCCAGAATAAGATACAAATACAGCTGACTTAAAGCAATCATCGTAATGCTGTCAAAGGTTGGATTAGTGTTGGGCTCAGACCAACACCAAATTTTTCTTGTGGCACAACATTTTGTAATTGCTGTAAAAACAAGTTCTTTAACTAAATTTAGCGTTTTCTTTGTAGTATTGCAGAAGAAAAATAAAACGAATATATTTCATATTTTATGCGATAGTAATTCTTATCCCGAACTATATATGTATTTCGAATTATATTCTGACGAAATAATTGTTCAGAAAATAAATCGTGATTTATTTTTATTTTTATAATTTTAAAAAATTAATTTGAAGGTTTTAAAAAGCGAATACTTTCAACTCTTTTCTTATGATTTTTTCACTGCATATGTTAGTGTACACTCAAATAAACTGACAAACTTGTAAGGATAGCACTTTGAAAATACTGAATACACGTATGAAAAGAATAGTTGAATTTGTTAATGAATCGAAGCAAAGATATTTGTTGTCGAGTTGGTCTGACATTCATAACGCATTTGCCAACTGTGTCCACGACTGTGTCCACAACTGTGTCCACAACTGCGTTACAAAGTTGCACTTTTTGTTGCGGAAATGTGTGACCATATCAATGCCCGCAGTGGTCTTTAATGAAGCGAATAAACGAAAAGTGTTTAACTTTTTCTGAGCTTAAGCGGCACTCCTTTTGATTCTCACGTAGAAGTTGTTAAGAGGAGCCGATGGCTAGAGTTGGCAGCATTGAAACAACGAGACCACTGATTTACGAGCGAAAAACTCCTCTATTGCTATAAAGCTAAGTATTTGATTTGAAATACACTTGAAATGAAATAAACCATATCCGATGACACGTCTGTTTAGAGTATCACCAAATGATTGTCAATTAGACTATTTTGGTATTCGCTTCGTTCGTGTTCGCGGTAAATAAATTTCAATTTCTTTAGATGTGAAAAGTGATGTAAAGCATAAACTTGTTATGCATAACTTATTGCTGGCAGTATTTGGCATTATTGTTGATGTAATATATTTTATGCAATTATATACATGTTTTTAAATAAATTTATATTATTTATTTTATGCCAATAAAATAGCTTTTATGTGTCTTTCACACTCACAGATAATTTGACTGTGTTTATGAAACTTTGTTATTTTGTGAGCTAACAAAATTATTGTGAATTCATATATTAAAACTTTGAAAAACATTTTTACTTTAAAGAGAGTCTCCCAAAGTAATTAAATCGATGAGTTCTCGTGAAAATAGACTGTTTTGGAAATCATTTGAAGATAATTCATTTATAAATCTTGATTTATCTGTAGACTAATGCATATTTTTTGTTTAAATTTGGAAAATTAAAAAATAATAAACTTTTTCATTTTTAAATAATAATAGTTAGCTTTATTGACAATAGATATTGTTTTGCATTATATTGTTTGAGGTTTCGAGAAAGCATACTCTTCTGGAAACAAAAAATGCAAAATGCATTTTTAAATCTATACAAAACAAGAATCACGACAAAAATTATGGTGACTCTATGCATAGTTGTTGTCGATAACATAATTAATATAATAAAACAACATTTTCCTCTAAACTATTTCTTTTTATCATTAGAAATGTTATGCGAATGAAATAAAATTGTAAATTACAAGTTATATATGAGTAAATGTCGTCGAAAAAGTCTCTCAACACGATTTGGCAAAAGCAAAAATATCTAAATAATTATTTTTACGAAAAGATGGGTTTAACTTGAGGGCCATTAATCATGTGCATCACGAACGGCAACACCAATGTTGGTTGTGTTCAGCGTACAAATGTAAACATGTGTCGAAGACAAATTGTGGTGCATTGAGGAGACATTGAGCTAATGCTTGCTAATCATATTGCGAACTATAGTTAAGAGTTAAATATAGGCCGTAATAACTAAGAACACGAAGAAAACTGTGAAAATCTCTTTTTTAAAGTGTTTACGTTAAACGCCGATACGAATACATATATACACTCGAAACGCTTAATCCCAACGATTGTCCTCAACGACTGCGTTACCCATTCAATGGTTGGCAATACTTTTTCAATCTCTTTATAGCAGGAAATACTTGTCGATTCACACTCATTGTGTGCCAAACATTTTACCTTTAAATTGCAAATCTGTGCAGAAGGAGTCACAGTTGTGGAGCCAATCAAATCACAACAATCTGTTAACTAAATTAAGTTAATTATTATTATGATTGTTTAATTACTTAATTACCGAAAATTGAGATTATTTTGCTATGAAAACATTATTTCGACACTCCATTACCAGTATTTCTGGCAAATGTGTGCATAAAATAAGGTGCGATACGAATAGTTGACAAAATTAAATTGCGTATAGAATCTGAAACGTTAGATATTAGTGGCAAAGCCGTGAATTTGATGCCAGAATTTGTTACTCTTCACAATCAAGAGAAAGACAGAGAGAAGTGCTGATGAAGTTCACATTATGTTTCGCACAGTTATGTGCGCCACAAAGAAAATGTTGTTCACCAAAAGACAAGAAATGCGTGACAAGAAAAGCGTTTATCCGAGTCAGACGACGATTCGCCGATTCGCTCGCTATCGTCCGCTACTCTTAACTTTTTTAACTAACATTTTACTAACGTCTATATTTATACTCTTATAATTCAGTATTAAGTCTTGAAAAGTTTTTTCTGCAATATTCTCGTTCGTTTGCATTGAATAGTGCGCGTTTGTAACGGTCGTCATTCACTATTATTCGTAAATATAAACTGAACGCCACTATTTTGCATGAATTAATAGTTGTCGGGCCAGACATGTGTGCTGTTTTTAGTGTGGGAGGGATTATTTCGTTTTTGTAACGACGTAAACGTACTCTAAATGACATCTCATTTTTCTTTCGAAACTGAAATAATATTTTCACTTTTTATGCCTATTTGTTTCATATTTTTCCCACTTCTCTATCACTTATTAATATACCACTTTCACTTCACAGTAATTGCTTTATAGATAAACTTATTTTTGGTAAATTTAGAACAATATTCATTATGATTTTTAGCGAAATCAACTAAATTTTAGTTTTTTTTAAATAAAAAACTTCTTTTTAAATTTAATTAAAAAACACAAAAATTTATTCAAAAAACGTCGTAATATTCGTCGTTTATTCGAAGCCATCAAATTCTTGGTCTGATTCAACATTGAAAGTTTCAAGTATATCAAATTATTGTTGTAATAGAAGGATCCAATAATTGAATGGCATTAATAATTTTAGAATATAAATTACAATTATTATTATTTTGAATCATATCTTGAGATTCATGAAGACCAGTGTTTCGAAATCTATTTTGAATGCACTTCTCTCTTACTTCTTTCCACTTTCTACTATCCAATTACAGACATGTTCATAAGAAGTGCGGCGTATTCTTCAGCTTTTAGTAAATGTATGGATGATCTCAATCATCCACTTTTCCCATTTGTTTCTCAATTTTGATTTTAAAAATTTATTCATAAGTTAAACGGTTGTAATTTTTTGGTTAACCACCAGGAATTACCAAAAGTTGAGAAGTTTCGATACGAAAGTTTCTTAATATCAATGGTTAGATGTGATCGATGAGAAAATTTTAGAAGAGCGGGAGATTTTAGAAGAATTTTAGAATTTTAGTCGTAAAATTATGGTATATTAAAATGAGTTTAAAATAAATAATTCTTTAAAAATATTAAAATATTCAATAGTTTTCAGATAGTATTCAAAGTTTATTAATATCAAACGTTAGAATTGTTTAAACATTTTATAAGACTAGAAAACAAACATCACTTTTGGGTGGAATGACGGCGTAATTCGATTGCATTTCAAATAAGAATTTGATTTCAAAGTATACAAAAATTTAATTGTATTAAATTACAAATAAAACACGAATAAATACTCATAACAATCAAAGAGATGGCATCAGAAAAAGTACTCGAGAAAGCAAAACGCTAAGAGCGCGTGCATTAGAATGATAATTAGCAAAATAATGTACGAAGACTTTATCGTTTTGGAGGGATCGCTGTGCACGACAGGCGCGAACGTGATGACCAGAACGCTGCCCGACAGGAGAGCCCCGATCGCCACTAACGACAACTGAACGGCGCGTATGTTTATCACCCATAATAGCGATATCGGCACGTAAATCGAGAGCGAATAGCCGTACGCGCAGATCGTCTCGAATAGCGTGTACGTTGTGGTACAGCCGCGGAACCAGAAGAAGAACCAGAGAGTGATGGGAATGAAGAGCACGTAAGTGGCGATCGTCGAGGCGGCCAGACTTACTTTGTTGTAGTCGTAGTGCCATTCACTGGCCTCCGCTTCGCCCCAACTCGACATGTAATTAGCGATATTACCGCAGATGGCGATCGAGAACACGAGTGTCGTCGATATCCAAAACGGACCGTAAAAGTCCGGATTCGGCGAAATGTGACGCTCGATGTAATTGCCTTTTTGGCCGCTCATCGGCAGCGATGACCACAGAATGCGGGCCAACACCTGAGAGGCGGTCACATCGAAGTACTGCGCGAAGTACTCCAACTGCCAGAAGGCGGCGGTCGTCGGCTTCGGTTTATCGCCGGCGCCTAACAGTACATCCTCCTCATCGTTGAAGCCGTTGTCGTCGAACGCCGACGACGTGTACACCGATTTGCCCGCGTTTATGGTGACCGAACTCGAATTCGATTTATTACTTTGATTCGAGATTGAGGTCGGAATGAATGAGTGGAACTGCAACTCGTTTTGCGCCGAATTCACGTCATTCGCGCTGCCGTTCGTCGCGTTTGCGGTCGCGCTGTCCTCCAGTATTAATATCGCCGAATCGCTCGCATTGGTGTTCATTGTCTGCTCATTTGATGACCACTTTAACCGCTAATTAGAGGACTGAGCAGAGCATTGCGTGCAATATATAGTCGGAAAGCTGTCAACAAATTCACGTACACTTCGATTGTGTGATGTGTTTCGTATTGTAATAAACAATCACACGATTGCAGAGACATCTCTGTTTTGATTATGATTTAATAGCAAATAGTCAAAAATAGCATTTAATAAAGTGAATTGCATGTAATGCCGCATTTCATGTATTTTTGGCAAATTAAACAAGTTTTTAATAAAGAAATATAAACAGCAAAATATATTTATCGTATAATTACAAATGTTAACCGTTAAACTGACTTATGGACATAGATTTCAAATCAAACGAACATGAATAACAAATATAAGAAATTTAAATTTTAATTACTCTTAAGTGCCAAAAATAATACGCACTTAATTATTAAAGAAATTTTTTAAAAATATCTATTATGAACATGTTTTTAAATCATTTTGCAATTGAAAGTTACACAATTTGTCAGATTAATTAAATATTTGTCATAATAGTAAGTATATAAACATATTAGCAAAATAAGCATAATTATTACAGTCATGAATGGTTTTTATGAACTCGTTTGGTTTTTATAAAATGCTTCATAAAAATCATTCATGACTGTATTTTACATAAAAAATATTTTTATGATATGATTTAACAAAACAAAATTATTTTTCAATTCTTGATATTTGTTGCGAAAATGAATTTTAATTAAGACATAGCGCGAGTTAATCGAGTGTATAAAACTTTCGGTATTTGGCGAACGTTATCATCGGTTGACAACCGGCAGGTTTCAGATTCAAATGGCGTCTCGAGTGAGAGACGGGCCAATCTATTGGTTCGCTTTCTTCGCTCTCTTTGTTTTCTTCGCTTACTTCGCTCTCTTCCTCTTTCTCCACACCATTAGTCTCGTCGCATGTGTTCGACGACGACGAAGAGAATGACGACAGCGATGTCTCGCTTAACTCATTACAAACTTCTTCGTCGCTCTCTTTATTCAAATTCAATTTCTTTAAAGTATCGCTCAATTTTTTACGCTCATTATTAGTGTCCAACGATTTCGATGAAGAACTCGATGCAATTGATAGGTTGTTAAGCGCTTCGTGTGGACTATTATTGATAGGAGTGTTATTAATTGCATATTGAAATGAATGATTGCCACCATTTGTCTGAAATGGCGAACGCGTTGGCAATCGAATCGCTTTGTCGGCACAGCTCTCACTCGACTTCGCTTTACTGCTAAATGAAACGCCTCTCATGTCTAACATTACCGCGTCTTCGGTCAAATCGGCGAATCCCTGTTCGACCAGATATGAGCGCAAATCGTCGCCGCCTTCGAACCAAACATTTCCGCTGATCGTCACTATACTCTTCACCACATCTCGACTCTCGACTGTGGCAGTCATAGGCATCTCAAGGCGAGTGTTGAGCATATCGACCACAGTATTAACGGCTGTGGGGCTGCTGTTGAGTGGCGTCACGCCTGACAAACGCAAGTGAATGACTCGGTAGGGGACGAACACGTGACTCAAGTGCGGCTTAAGTGGTCGCACGAACTGTTTGGGCACACACTTGCGGACGCCGTAGTCCATCAAATAGAGGCTATACAAGAGGCTGGCGATCGAGTTGTAGATGTTGTCCACTCTCGCTCTGCACCACTGCTTGCGTTGGTTTGAGTTCGCTTCGTTCGGCCTCACGAACGCCACCACAAAGTCGCCGACGTCTGTCTGCTCGGCCGACACGTCCGCCAAGTTATGCATGCTTTGCAGCGTTTCCTCCAGTTTGGAGTACTTGTCGCTCATCTCCTCCAACAACACATAATGAGTGATGTCTTTGGCGGACAGTATCTTCACATTAATGGAGCGCATTGTAGACAATGTTTGCAGAGATAGTGATTTCAACTATTAAGTCAAACAACACATTCGCGGTCATTACGTAACGCGTAACAAAAACATCTATATCGACAATGTGTTACCTTTGCAAGTGTAGACTATATAGTCATACTACTCTATTTGGTGTTTAAAAGGTTCAATTCTACAAAAGAGTCACTTTTTATTGTTTGAAATAATTATCGTTTATACTCGTGTTATCTCTCCGTTAAAGCTATTAATAAATATAAATACTAATAACTTAAATAAATAATTAATGAGTACAATAAACGTCAAATTATTTCATGCCTGTTGTTATTAAGATAATTATCTTATTTTTAAATAAACAAGATTTTTGACACTTTATTTAAAATGCGAAAAAGAGAGAAAAAATTTTAAACGAAACGAACTTTTTTTTATGAAATTTTTAAATTTAACAAATTATAATTATGTTTAATTCGATACATTTTAATAATCCTCAAAGTTATTTAATTTTGATTTATCTATTCATATAAACACAACATAAATAATAAAATAATAAACCTATAATTACAATTTCTTTCTTACGTAAAATTAGTTGCCGTTGAATTTATTTGATTAAATTTTATAAATGTAGTCTTTTTATCATTACAAAATTGCAGTACAGTCACAAATATTTAAATAATTGCAAAATTTGTAAAAAATTGTAAAGTGAAAAATTTTGATATATTATTATTTTACATTTCAGATTATTTTCTGTCATTTTCAAATGATAACAATTTGATTAAAATTTGTTCATTTGTGTTATTGCTTTGTGTGTTAAACTATGTCATTACAATTTTAGATTAATTTTAATAATATTAATCTTTAATAATACTTAATTGTTAGTCTATAATAAGTTATAGTAAGTTAATAATACTTATTACAAATTGTAATAAATATTTAATTATGCATTTGAGTATAATTAAATTTTGAACATTTCAAATATAATTTTATTAGTATTGATTAATACATTTTGGACTTGCTTTAGGAATAGTTAAGCGCATGAATAGCTTTACTTCGAATTCTTTTGTAATTTTACTAAAATATATCATTTATAACATCGCATTAATATCCGCACTAATATCTGGAAATATTAAAATTCTTAAAATAAATAATAGTATCATAAACCTGATAATCCAATAAATTTGAGATCAAATTTCTAAAATATTCACTAATTTTTGTTATTTTGATATTAAATGTTATCGATATAAATGATATCAATGTATACATTCACTACCAATTCAGAACCGTTTTTGCAAATCACAATGCAATCGATGATAAAACTTATTCTGAAGAGTACATAACAATACTTATAAACCATTTCACTGAACACTCCAATGTTCAATATATCTTCTGGTGTGATGATGTTAGAGCTCATTATGCAAATTAAATAATTGGCATTTATAATAAACTTTCTATTAATTATATCGAAAATGACTGCAACATCCCATCCATTCCCAACATTTGCCAATCAAGAGATTTTGGTCTATACTAAAAGGTAAAAGTGCGCAAATGTCAGGAAAAGGTCTAATCCAGCATTTGATTTAAACAATTAAACTAAATTTATCGATTTTTGTGCAAAAGATTTTTAAAACCTCTTAAATCATTGCAAAATTAATCTGAGAAAAGAAGCAGATTTTGGACACGAATGTATGTTTTTATAATCATAATTCAATGTATTCTTAAGATTTAAAATGAATACTTAATAAAATTTGCTAACTCTTGAGATATATTCAATTTTATTTTGTATTAGTAATAATATTCTTAACAATTATTTTAGTATTTTAATTATTCTAAAATATTTTAACTATATATTTATGCTTAAATTTATGTTTTTAAAAAAGAAAACGAGAATAATCATATTTAATTGACCAAAAACAAAATCGATTTGAAACTTTAATCTTAGCTAATGAAGAATATTATTTCATAATCTAGAGCTTAAAATTGTTTATCGTGAAAGCTATGTTTTTTCAGAGTTAGTCTAACGTGGGTTTAAGTTATAAATTCCCGTTTAATCTGTCTATGAATATCTGCATGTCTTATTAACTTATTTGTTTAATTAATTAATTATTTTTGCATTATTTATGGCAAAATATGGTTTAAGTTTGTAACTAAACATATGAATCTGTGACTTGGATTATGCAGAATATGTTGTCTTAGACTACAGAGTTATTATCTGTAGTTTAGTCGAAGCTTAAAACTAACTAAATTGAAACTAACATTAAAACTTTTTGTGGCAAAATTATAATTATTTTAAGCGTCGTATTCAAATCATAATTTGCAAATAATATTTAGTGGACAAGTATTAGTTTTTGTAAAAAATTAAAGTATAAGCTTATATTAAGTTTTATTAAGTTATACATTGTATTAGCAAAAGCTATATTATCGTAAGTAAAAATATATTTATAATTTAAGCAATATTTATTTAATTTTACATATCATTTATAATCGATATTTATTTTATTTAATTTAAATAAATTTATTATTGAGTAAATTTTTATATAATTCTATTGCACTCTTCTTTGAATCTTAAAATTAGACAAAATCAAATAAATTAATATTAAAATATACTTACAAATTAAATAATATTAATAAGAGTTGCGCGAAAACAATCGCCTCGTGAAAACTAGCATAATATCAAATCAAACTTAATTAAGAAATTACACCATTTTTCACGAAGCGATTCATTAAATTAAGATGCGTTCATGTGTTTAGCGAAGTGCATAACAAAATGATTGGTAGCGTTCGTCACAAATGCCAAAATTTATTATAAGTACCACAATATAAGTGGTGGTAAGAGCTGTATAAGCAGATGGTCTTTGGCTCAAAGTTCACGTTCGCCAACGAATTTCAAACTAATTTGAAACACTATAGTAAAAATGCGATATTATCTCAATAGCATAGTCTTAAACAAGAAGAAGGCTTTAAATGACTATTTTTAATATTGAAGTAATTATTTATCAGCAATGAGTTAAATAGTTATATCACTGACAACGAAAAACTTTAAGATAATTACGTTTTTAGTGAAGGCTTCGCAATATATTCAAATTTGGAAGTGAGGCTCGAATTGGTCTCAATCGACACCAATTTGACGCAATATATCGATTGATCGTCAGACAAACAGACCAAACGAGTACATATCAAATACATTTTAATTTTTACACCTGGATTTTCAATAAAACAAAGCATATAAATATGAGCATAAAAGTTTGCTCAGCACTTCAAACTTGATTCGTGCTATTGTGAAAAGTTATTAGTAAGCACTGCGTTAATAATGCTTTCCATAGAAAGCATTACATAAGACATATGGCGTGTAAGGTTTTATCATTTTTTAGGCTTAATGGATACCTTTCCTTATCAGTTAATGTTCTATTATAATACTTATTACTTTAATCTTTAATTTTGGCAAAACTAAATACCTGGAAATTGTTTACATTTTTAGTTGCATTACTAATTTATGTCTTCATACTTTTAAAAAAGTTTGTTTATAACAAATAGAATGTTAGAATTGCAATCCTTATGGATAATTATTCTGCATAATTCGAATTGTATACAATATTATATTAGCAAAACATAGTTAAGCAAATTTTTTAATTTGGTTAAATTTAAATAGCAGAATAATATAAGTATAGTAGTCCGATTTGACAGATGGACGTAATTATATTAAACACTTTAAACATTAAAAAATAATTTTCATGTAATCGCTTGAGACAC
>JAQIYA010001612.1:0-12159 GCA_034699355.1 Microtritia minima
CAACGAATTAAGGAACCGACTGAAGACGATTTGCAGTTCACTGATTTTATTGTTAATAACGTAAGATTTTTGGATTTCTTATTTGTTGATTTTTCAAAAAATATTAAATATTAAATAACAATCAATCTTTTTTACTTATTACTCTACTTTTTATCACTTTTTACTTTTCACTTAAAATGAAAAACACCACAAAAGTTGATTATTTAAAAGCATTTATTTAAGAATCAATTATAAAAATTTACTTCGTTTTATTTAGTAAAATATTTATAAATTTATTCTTAAAATTTTTTTTACTATAGTTTGATCCATTAATTTACTTTTGTTACTACTTTTATAAAATTAAAAATTTTATTTTTATGATATCCTAAATACACGATTTGCAGTTACTTATGTAACTTAAATTAACTTTACTTGCAATTACTTATGTAACTTTGATTACAATTTTCATTTGCAGTATTAAAATTTAAAAATATTTTAAAACTTTAAAATATATGCAAATAGCATGCTTTGTAAGGCTAGAAATAATAAAGATATAAAGTTATTATGTTTAATCTTTTGCCTTTGACTTTATTATAAATTTTTTAGTGGTTCTAAAAGTTAAAAACTTTTACTTGTTTTCACAACTTTACCCTTTATTTAAATCATTAAAATAATAATTTATATTTCATATTTGAATATCAATATCATCCTAAAAGATCACTATACCAAGCGAGTCGACTACATATTGGTGTAAAGTGTTTAAAGTTCAAATGTCACACCAACGCCATGTTGTAAAGGTATTTTAATTTATTTTTTTTAGATTAAAAATTTTTAAAAATTCAATTTATAACGTGAGCTTAATTGTCTATCATTTTATTTTAAAAATTTAAATATAAAGTATGGACCAAACATAAAGAAAGGAAATGAAGAGCTAACGCATCATTTCGTACTGTTCGCATGCGGACATCCAGAAAACAATAAATTGGACAAATATCTTAGTTCTGAAGGAATTGATTGCTCAGACTCTGCTAATATGCCGGTAGACATGCATTACTGCCTGAGACCTTACTTTGTTTGGGCAGTTGGCGGTCAACCATTTATCGCACCACCAGAAGCAGGTTTTCCCATCGGTTTTGATGACGAAACTACTTATTTTTTATTGCAAATTCATTATAACAATCCGGACAACATTGAAAATCGATTGGATTCTTCGGGATTGAGAGCTTTTCACACATCGAAGTTAAGGCCGAACGAAGCTTACACTCTCGCAACGGGATCTGTCACTGATTTTGGTCTCGTTATTCCGCCAAAACAAAAACACTTTAAAATTGCTGGTCATTGCCAAACAGATTGCTTTAAAAATGTAAATACAATATTTTTAAAAATTTCATTTCATTTGCAATTACATTCTTTTGATTCAATTACATCTGTTAACAGTTTTTGCCCGAATCAGGATTGACTCTATTCGCTTCATTACCGCACTCGCATTATTTAGGTTTGTTATTTAAGTTTGTTTAATTATTGGTAATTTTAATACAGTTTAATAGATTAATTTTTATATGAACATCAGTATTATTAATTATTAAACATTATTAATGAAATATTTTATGGATAACAACACTGGTATTATAATAATATATTGAAGTATTAATTTATGAAAGCAAATAATTGAATGTATTAGCAATTCAATTACAACCAGTGTTCCACCATTTGTTTACGATTTAAAGATATATGAAAATTAAGAAAAAATATTGTTGGCGCTACATATTCACTGTCTATTAACTTGAGAACGTGACAAATGTTGCTGATTAGCCAAAAGGTCTAATAAATAAGATACAATTTCTCATATAGTATTCACTATTATTAAATTCACTGTAATACCTGTGTCCGTGTCCAAAAGGTCTGTGTCCGTGATGACCTCCATAACCTCCGAACCCTCCAAACCCTCCCGGATACCCTCCCACGACCGGTCCATGGCCAAATCCAGGTCTGAAACCGCCATATCCGCCAAAGCCAGTGTTGTATCCGAGGCCGTAATATTGTCCGCTAACCATTGTTAGTACAGTCAAACAGAGTGAAAACGCAAAAATAATTGCTATCTTCATCTTTCTTTTGAAAGTACAAATAAATATTTTTTGAATTAAAAAGATTAAACTATTAATTAATAATTCTTATTATTTATAAAATATTAATATTTAAACAACTTATAAATTATAAACTTAATAAATTTTTACGTAAACAAATAAAGTTACAGTTATTTCATTAGAGTTTAATGAATATTTAAATATTTGAATATAATTAAATATATAAATATTTGAAAATATAATTAGTAAAGTATTGTAATTAAAATGAATGAAGTTAACAAACCTTTGTTCTTACGAATCTCTCAACGAAGCCGAGCAAAAATTTGGTTGCTTTTTCTGACTGCTCTCACTTTATTGCTTATTTTTATACTTTCTGCAGAGGATATTATATTGCATTGTGTAGGGTTACTGGTCAGAGCGTAAAATTTGGAAACTTGACCTTCACCTTGGAAATAATAAAGTTGTTTACAAACTGAAAATAGGTTTTTCTAAACTTTCGTCAACTCTTTTATCGAATTTTCCAATCTTTTCTTTCAGAAAATACTGCAACTTATGTTACTAATGTTACTAATATGCAGTAAAAGTCCGATATAGCGAATACCTTTATAGTGAGCATTTCGGTTTTACTACTGTTTCACTAGTGTTAACATAGAAACTTTTCACTCATTTCAACCTACATTCATAGAAATCATAAAACTTAACAAATTTAACAAACATGACTAAAGATAAATCTAAACGTTTATCACTTAAGAGCTTATAGTTCAGTTAAAACAGACTTTTTAAATGCAAACCAAAAGTTCGGGAAAATGATCATAAATTTTTAATTAACATTATTGTGTAACTTTTTAGGTGAATTTTTATTTTGATATTTCTCCGGTTTTTAGTGAAATTTCTCAGTTTTAATTATTTGGAGTAGAAAAGAGAAGCTTTTACTAAATTTTGGAGATTATTTCTCTTAAAATGTTTGTTAACGAATGTTAAAAAAAATCAAATATTTCTAAGAATTCATTAACTCACGTGATACTCATTTTGCATACAATCAAATGTTTCAAAGCAATGCAAAGAGAGAGAGAGAGATAATATTAAACTTATAAAATATTTTTAAATATTCTTAAGTGGCGAAAACCACAAATGCTAGTAATTTTTATTATTTATTTTTCAAATACACTTTTATTAAAAATGTTTGATAATAGGGAGACAAATCAAAACTCGTCACTTTCGAAATGGTGCTGAATTACCATGGATTGAGTTCGACAAGAATTACGATTTCAATTATCAACAATTTCGTCCGTTGCGAACTCCGGTGACTGTATTGCTTGGAGATTTAATAACGACAGAATGCGTTTATGATTCATCATTAAGGCCTTACGCAACGCTGGTATGAATAGATTATTGTTGATATAAATTATTTTTGTAAAAACTACATACTTATTCAAAAATTTATAAAAATTAGATATAATATTTTATTTCCTATTTTTAAAAATTACTCTTTTAATCGTAATTTAAATTTTTAGGGCGGACTTCCCACTGATTCAGAGATGTGTCTTAATTTTTTCTCATATTATCCGAGAATGAGAAACAATAGCCAAATGTGTTTATCTGGTATGACAACGACAACTATAATGGCTATATCTGGAATCGAAGAAGTCACTCAGTAATTATCATTTTTTTGAAATTTTCTTTTGAGATTTTAAATTTACGATAACTTATTAATTTTAAATTATTAAAAGAAAAAAAATTAAGCAGCATTATTTCAAGGATTAATTTAGCAAACTTTATTATCATCGAATTACTAATTTTACTTTCAGACATATTTCTAACAACGATCCCGTAATAATACTTCCGCGATCACTACAAAACGAGAGTCTTTCAAAATATTTATACACCAAAGATGATTGGAATCCAGACTTAGTGAACAATTCACAATATTTAATACAGTACTCTCCTCAGAGGCAAAACTGCTATTGGATTAAGACGAGCACCGATTTCGAATTGGATACTCTCGTGGAATATCCAAAACATTTCGTACCATATTCTCCTCCATTAAAGCCATGCAAATCACAAATCATGCAAAGAAATTCGCTCATTAATGCCGGTTTTATACTTAAATCATTTAATCAAATTTTTCAACTTTTAATAATATTTTTTATACATAAAAGCAATTAAAATTGTATAATTATTTTTTATTAGTTATATGAAAACAAATACATAATCAAATAAAGTAAAAAAATATAAATTTCATTCATAAAAATCAATCAATTATTTATAAATTCATTTAAAACTTTAATTTCTATGAAGACGGATATCTTTCGATAATCATCGCGTGCCCCTAAAAATAATAAAAAAATGTCAGAATCATATACTGCTAAAACTTTTCATTCTAACGAAAGATTAGTCCTGGCACTCCTTGTTTTATATCGCACAGCTATTTACTTATTAAATACTAATTAATTCTTCATTTAATAATAAAGTAAATAATGTGCTCTTTTTATTTATTAATATTTATGTAAAATTAATAACATACTAGTCCTCCCGCAGCACACGCCGCCACGAGTCCATATTTGCCATTTTCTTTAATTAATCTGTTGGCAGCGGTCGTCACTAATCTCACTCCAGTCGCTCCAAATGGATGTCCAATAGATAGTGAACCGCCCCATAAATTAAATTTATTTATGTCCGGTACGCCTACTTTACCGCTTCTCCCCATATATTCTTTGGCGAACCAATCCGAGTCAAGTGCCTTCAAGTTGGCCAAAATCTGTCCCGCAAAGGCTTCGTGAAACTCCCAAACATCGATATCTTTTAACGTCAAACCAGCCTATAATTGATAATTATAATTGCAATGTAACCTAAATTACTATAAAATATTCTTAATACTTTTTCCAAAACTTTAGGCGTTGCATAAGCGGGTCCAAGAAGTAACTGATCTTTAGGGTCCTGAGAAACGTATACAAATTGACGTAAAAACGCTTTCGGCTTAAAGCCAAGCTGTTTAGCCTTCTCTTCGGTCATCAAAAGGCAAGCAGAAGCGCCATCAGTCAAAAAGCTAGCATTAGCCGCCGTAACAGTTCCGTGCGGTTTAATAAACGCTGGCTTTAGTTTCTCCATCTGCTCTAATGTCGACACTCGGATGCCATTATCGCGATCGACTAATCCTTTCTTATTCACATTAATCGGCTCAATGTCTGACAAATTTCCATCTTTAAAAGCTTTGTCGGCAAATGTGTGAGACCTGAGAGCGTATTCGTCTTGTTCTCTGCGCGACACTTGAAAGGCAGCCGCCAATCGGTCTCCCGAGTGACCCATTGTCTCGTTTGTGGAAAACTCGGACACAGCGGGCAACTGTTGACAAATTCATGTTTTAATACAATTCAATATTTGAAAAATGGAAAATATATTTACTTCGGGGATAAAATAATTGGGTCTTAATTGAGTTAATAGCGATAGCTTTTGAGTGGTGGTCTTGGCTTTATTGAGACTGAGAAAGAATTTTCGCATTTTTCTCGAGTGTCTAATCGGGACGTCAGACATGGTCTCAACGCCGCCGGCGATGGCATTGTCACACATTCCTGAATTGATATAACCGATAGCCGTGGTAATGGCCTGATTGGCCGAAATGCAGGCCTGAGTCACAGTATGTGCCGGTGTTTTGAGTGAGAGTCCGGCCGACAGAACCGCTTCGCGCGCGATGTTTCCTGTTTTCGGCTCTTGTATTACAGTCCCGCACACCACGTATTCGACGCTCTCCTTCGGAAAACCAGTTCTCTTCAGTAAACTCCTAAACAATTAATTTCAATCTATATCTCTGTTCGACATTAAATTAAAATGTAAATACGGTTACGCTTACAAGAGAGCGTTTCGCTGCAACTCGTGAGCCATGAGATCGCTATAAGCAGTTCCCGATTGAGTGAACGGAGTCCTAACGCCGTCCACTAATACGATATTCTTTCCGAAATACTTATTGCCAGCTATGGCCGCACTGCTGGTCGCGGTTCGGGTCATCGGCGACGGCTTTGACGCCAAACGAGTCAATCGACACAACGAAGACATTATTATCGTAATTATTAATTAATGTTTAAAAATATCTAATCGCAAATAAATTGTGGTTAAATTTGACTCTTTAAATACTATATTATTATTTCTTAACTGAGATTAAATGAGAGATTATTAAAGTAAGTAAATATCATATGAGAGCAAAGTACAAGTCATTCAATGCATTGCAACAGTTAAGCAATAATAGAAACCGCATTTTAGTGACTGACCTTAATTTACCCCAAATATTAAATATGAATTTTTAATTATATTTTTTAAATATTAAATATTTAGCTTAAATCAAACCTATTTTAAATATTTTTGCAGTATTTTTACAATAATTTTTTTAAAATTTGTTGAACTACTTTTAAATTGAGATAAAAATAAATATTGATAAATTCAGATTATATATAAATATATTTCTTTATCCATAAAATTATTTTAATTTTTTATAATATTTTATTATATTTATAATACTTTACTTTATTTATTTGTCAATTTATATAAAAAGCAAATGATAAAAATTGTTTCATAAAAATATTGCATATAAACTAAATTTATAAAAAAAAATTATTTATTTATTCTAATTAAAACATATTTAAAATATTATTGTAAAATAAAGGAAAATATTATAAAAATAGACTTTAAAAATAAAAAATAAAATAAAAATAAAAATACTAAACTTTGAAAAATTTAAGATTTCAGATTAAGGATTAATTTGGGTTAATTAAAGATATCTGCGAAAACCGGTTACTTGTTTTTTCTTGTTTACATTTCCCTACATTTGCTTAATTTGTACTTTACTCTCTTATATGATATTAATATTTTAAAGTCTCTGATATCGTAGAAGAATGATTAGATTAAGTCCACATCAGATCAGTACACTATGTATCCAATTATAAAGGATTTTTATTAAAATATAAAGGATTGAAATTAGTTTAAATAAAATAATTGATTGATTTTAACATCAATAAACTTTCTAACAAAAAATAAAGTAATTTGTATATAGAATTATTATTTTACCGATAGTTTAATTTGATTTTATTCAGAAATTAATAAAATTAGTTTATTACATGTGTGTTGTACTGTAAGTGTGACGTACAGACACATTAGTGACGTTTATTGTTGTGCTGTCTCTTTATATATTGAATGGTAAATAGTTTTGTTGTGCTATAAACACATCAAATCAGTTCCTCGAACGACAGTTACGACATCACAATCTATTATACTTCAGTTGAAAGAGTAAAACATTTGCTATAATTTATTCTTAATTATATATCATATTCATTGATATTCGTAAGAAAAATTAATTATTATAATAATGTCATCGTTGTGTCGATTGACTCGTTTGGCGTCAAAGCGGTCGCGATTCGGGCGAATCACGACCAACAGTGCGGCCGTGAATGGCATCAAGTATTTGACATTACATTAATAGGGTATTAGACATAATTAATTAACGATTTAATTCATTAACAGATGTCTGTCGACTGCGCCCAAAGTGAATGTTCGCGAGTCGAGCCAAACCAAACTCACGGAAAGTAATTCGTTTGTTATGAACATATTTACGGGCGAAGGAAAAGTTGGCCAACAGTTTCCGTTTCCGAAAGTATTGACGAGCGAGGACTTGCAGACCGTCGATATGGTTACCGATCCCGTGGTCAAGTTCTGGCGCGAGGAAAACGATTCACTTAAGAATGATCTGAACGAAAATATTGACCCAAAACTGTGGGACACTCTTAAAAGTATGGGTTCGTTCGGCATTCAAGTGCCGGTCGAGTACGGAGGCATTGGTATGAATAACACACAATACGCCCGATTGGGGGAAATAATCGGCGCGTTTGATCTTAGTATTGGAATAGCTCTCGGAGCGCATCAGAGTATTGGCTTTAAAGGCATTTTGCTGTACGGAAATGACGAACAAAAGCAGAGATACTTACCAGATCTGGCGTCAGGCAATAAGATTGCATGCTTTTGTTTGACTGAACCGACTGCAGGTATGCTTTCGATTCACTTAAATAATGGACCACAAGATTGATATTTGTTGTAATAAGGGTCGGACGCGAGTGGTATTAAAACGAGAGCAGAATTATCGGCAGACGGTAAACACTATATTTTAAATGGATCTAAGATATGGATTTCTAATGGAGGCATCGCTGATGTGTTCACTGTATTCGCCAAAACCCAAATCAAGACGGATGACGGAAAGGTTAAGGATAAAGTGACAGCTTTTATTGTTGAAAGAGGACCTGGTCTTACCTCAGGACCGCCAGAGAAAAAGATGGGCATTAAGGCTTCAAACACTGCTGAAGTATTTTTCGATAACGTTAAAGTGCCGCTCGAAAATGTGTTGGGAGAAGTGGGTGAGGGCTTCAAAGTGGCGATGCATATACTTAACAACGGAAGGTTTGGAATGGCGGGCGCGCTCTCGGGTTGGTATTGAGCTTTGATCTCAAATTTAATTGATTACGTAAAATTGAAAGAGTTTTCATTTATTATATGCAATATTAGATGCATATAATTATTTCTATTTTTTTCATATTAATAAAGGCACGATGAGAGCTGCCATAGAAAAGGCTACCGAACACACGACTACACGCACACAATTTGGAAACAAATTAAGCACTTATGGATCTATTCAAGAGAAGATCGCTCGCATGTCAATCTCGCATTTTGTCACCGAATCCATGGCATACATGTTGAGTGGTATTATGGACAAGGGTTACACTGAATATCAATTGGAGGCCGCCATAAGCAAAATATACGCATCAGAGGCGGCCTGGTTTGTGGTCGACGAAACTTTACAAATACTCGGAGGAATGGGTTATATGAGAGCGGCTGGCATTGAAAAAGTGCTCAGAGATGTACGCATTTTTAGAATATTTGAAGGAACAAATGATATATTAAGACTTTTCGTTGCGCTCACAGGTATTTTTAATAAATCTATGTCTGAAAAGATATTTGAATTTATATTATATATTGATGATTAGGACTCCAGTACGCTGGCGGTCATTTGAAAGAACTACAGCGAGCAATGAATAATCCGGTAGCTAACTTGGGAATGATTTTCGGAGAGGGAACCAAGAGATTCAAGAGATCGGTCGGCTTATCGTCCGGTCCTTCATTGTCTGAATACGTCAATCCTCAATTGCGCGAAAACGCGGCTCTTGTGTCGAAAGCTATTGAAAATTTCGGTGCATCTGTTGAACATTTGCTCATCAAATATAACAAAAATATTATACATCAGCAATTCTTATTGAGTCGATTAGCAAATGCCTCCATTGATATTTACACGATGGTTGTGGTGCTCTCAAGAGTGACGCGTGCTCTCAATCAGAATATTTCGAGCGCAGAGCACGAGATGAATATGGCTAATGTTATTTGCAATGAAGTAAAATATATTTCAATTACTTTTTATTTTAGTTATTTAGTTATGAAACTAATCTGTTATTATTATTTTATTAGGCCTCCGACAGAATTGCAGAGAATTTAAGTGCTTTAAGAAAGACCGATAAACTCAAAAATTACATTACAATGAAATTAATTGCAGAAGAAATTTTTAGGAATGGAGGAGTTGTTCAAAATCATCCCTTGGATTGATTACATTTAAATTTATTTTTTACTTTATAAATATTGATGATTTTCTATAAATAACATATATTTTAACTAAATAGCACAACTTTAATGCTAAAAATGTATATTTTTACTTATAGATAATTTGTAACTCAGTGCTTAAATTTAAAAATTTTAACCATTTATTTCATTTTATGTAATATACAGTATATGTTGTCAGCACTTCGAGCAAATTTTTCAAATTGTTGAAAGTTAAAAATAATTGCAAGTAACACTGTTTATCATAAATAAAACTACTTGGCATTGATAATAATTTGTTGCATAAATTTTTAATTCATTATTAATAAAGTTAAATATCATTATTATAAATCACAATTAACCAATTATGTAATCGTAATTTTACTCCAATAACTAACTACCGTTACTTTCGACCATCTTTCCACTAATATGTCAACTTCTTCTGTTTTGAATCAAAAGATGGCTATTTTGTTATCAAATTTTATGTTATTTTGTAATTGTTGCAGGAATTGAAACAAATGATAATTTATAGGTGATATGCCTAAAGTATATGTGGGGTGAGTAAGAATATTCCTTCGTAACACATTCGATGTTTGTTGAATAATTTTGAATTTTTGTGGTTAACATTTGCAAATTTTTCGTAAAATCATATGCCACGCAAATACCGAATTTATCGTCGAAGATAATCTGTCGAAAATGGTCAGACTCTGTAGAATTATGAACCTTTCTTCTAATTCTTATGTGCTCTAAACACACGACTAACTTCGCTTTTTTTCATAGATAACCCGCGAGGTATCGTCAGATGTTTAGTTTAGAGCGCGGATCAGATTCAATACTGTCACGCAATACTTCAATGGTCTATACATCAATCTACTCCTGATGGTCGACCAGAATCAGACCGATCTTAGAGTCCATAATAATCCGATCGAAACTTTTTAAACCAATGTTGACATTGACTGACATTTATAGAAATGGAATATAACGACAAATCTTTTTAGTGTCTTCATATGCTTTACAATTAAGACAAACTAGTAAATCATAAAATTGCGAAAAATAGTTCTAATTCAATGACATCGAGATATTTGCCAAATAATTGTGATAATGTTTTGAGTTAAATGACGACATTTTAGCCTCTTATACGGCAAATCTCTTATATGGCAAATCTTGTATAACAAAAAGATTTGCAAATAAATTTGGAGTCTATAGTATTTGTGAAATGGAAATAAATATTGTCTAAAAATTATTTCACAAAAATTCGCATTATTTTCGCGAACTCTTCAATTAATTCGAAATGAGCTAAAAAATTATGATTCAAAGTCATACAATTATATAATTAATAAATGAAAAGAGTTGAAAGATTTCACAAATGAAATGCTAATGAGAGTAACAGTGAATTCATTAAACAGACAAAATCGAGTCACACATCCTTTCAAAACGCTTATTTTGCAAAACGCATTCAACTAAAAATAACATACAATACGATTAATTGGTTCGAAACAAATAAAATTATTTAGATTTTAATGTCAATGTTAATAACAAATTTTTTAGTTATTCATACTCATGTGTTGACATTTATGTATGAAAACAACTTATTTTCTTCAATGTAAGCATTAAAACTTTTGCTAATATTAAAGTGATCTTATTCTTAGCAATTCATTCAATTAAAAGTTTTCTTAACTAATATAACGAATAACTCAAAGATTATCAACGAATGTAACGAATAATTCAAAGAATATCAACAAAAATTGAATTAGCATTGAATCCAATCGAAGAGCAATCCAAGAGATATGAGTATCTTAAAGAATCTGTACTCTAATCAGTACAAAGTTTCCAAGAATGAAAAAATTAACAAAATAGATTTGGACAAGAAGTTCGCAAATGACAACATGATTGTCATTGTGAACGAGACTCCCGTTCTGGTGAACAACGAAGACAACGATCACGTCTTTTCCATTTCTGGTAATTTACAGAATTGCGATATGAATGGCATGCAAATACCGGTGATGTGTCGCCGAATGTCGAAGAAGCCGTCCATATCGTCGCGCGCCAGTGATGACAGCAATCCGTTTCGGCGTCACATGTCCTTCATTAAGGAAAGCTTTCCCGAAGAGACGCTTCTCAAGTCGTCCATACAGATACTGATTGCCTCCATTTGCGCCGGTTTTGGTAATGTGGGCGCAGGTGTTGTGCTCGATATGATTCAAAAGTGGAGAGTATTCAAAGATATCTCCGAATTGTTTATATTGGTTCCGTCTTTATTAGGCCTGAAAGGCAATCTTGAGATGACAATGGCTGCGCGCCTGTCGACTGAGGCCAACTTAGGCCATATGGAGAAGTGGTCCGTCACTATTAAGATGATTTCGGGCGATATGGCTCTCGTTCAATGTCAGGCAACTGTGGTCTCCTTTCTGGCCGCTATTGTGGTCATTCTGGTCAGTGTGTGCCAAAGCGGCACAATTATTCTTAGCCATTGTCT
>JAQIYA010001613.1:0-12157 GCA_034699355.1 Microtritia minima
TTAAGTAATAATAACTTATATATTTTTTAACAGTTGAGATGAACAGCTATATTTTAATATATATTTGATAAATAATATTTTTTGTGCCATATTTTGACAATCTTTTTCTTTTAAGATATTTTACGTTTTTAATATTTATATCATGCTTTCATCGTTAAAGTTTTTTTTAAAATTAAAAGTAATTTTATCAAACTATTTCATATTTATTTTGAATTTTTAATTATACTAATTGTACTTTAATACTTGATTAGTTTTATTTAAAATATTAAAAGTAGTATACGTATATATGCATTTTGGTATTTGTACAACAATTGTCAATTAAATTAATAAAAATTTTAATTTTTTATATGGAATTAAGAATAAAATTATTCAAAAAATCTTTGCACTAAATTCTTAGTAATCTCTTTTGCTATATTCGTAGTCTAGATTTAATAAAAGAGAGAGTCTCTATCGATAAAGTAATTGTTTTATTCATAATAACGACGAACTCAATTATCTAGTTTTTTACTGAAACATATATTTCAAGATTACACCAATTTATGAATTATTCACTATAATGCTAAAAATATTTATAAATGGTGATATAAAATATATAAAATTACATACGGAATGCTTGAACTTAGCTATAATGATTTTGATATTGAAGAATAAAGCAATTGGCAAAACATCTGCAATTTTTCTTTTTATTGTTTGAGTTACTTTTATAATGTCGGAATCCTTAATAACTTATAGTCTTCAAAGGACTACATTTTATTTCTTCTTTGCTCTGTTAAACTATTTTGGTTATTGTTTATTAAACAGTATAAATTACAGTAACTTATTTTCTGTTTGCTTTAAATTTTAAAATTACTTATTATCAAATTTTAAACTATTAATAATTATACATTTAATAAATGTATTATAAATTGTCTTTATATGATTATTAACTAAATTTTACATGTATGAAAAAATATTATAATAATTAAGTTATATATATTTAGTTATATATACATTTAGAAATATATGGGTCAATGTTAGTTTAGAAAATTATTATTTAATATTTGTAAATGACTTCCTTTGTTTTATTTCATATTACGGCGTTTTATAATTTAAGTAATAATTTAGGTTAAAAATAATTATTTAATAAAACAATTATAATGTATCGTTGACTAATTTTTAACTTTAGCCTTTAACCTGTAACCTCTTCATTACAAAAGTGTTAAAACATTAATTAAACTCTATTAGAATATTAAGCACTTAAAATGCTCTTCACTAGACTTCAGTATATTTTTTATTTGTTTTCTTATTTGTATGGCATACTTACTATTTTTTTATGTTTTTGATTACTCACTCACTACAGCGCACGCACGCATGCATTACACGCACTCTTATTTTAATAAATAATAAAGATTTAAATAATTTTCTAAATTAATTAATTAGTTAAGTACAGATGGATAGCATTACATCGTTAGATGTTTTGATAAGCATATATCATACTTATATTTCAAACAAAAAATTTGAAAATTGAAAGGTTAAAAGTACTCGATATCATATTCAGTTGAATATATTACAGTTTAGATGTCAATATTATTAGGAAATATGTTAACAAATATGAGATTATTTTATGGTGGACTGACTTTTCCATTCTTTTACATTTATTCCGTAACAATGCTTTTCTTATTTTGACACTTATACGCCTAAATTTTGAAGCCATAAAAAAGTTAACAATAAAATTTATTATTATTAAAATGAAAGTTGTCTCAAATTTTAATGCTCTGTTGCATGAATACTACGAATTTAGCCAAACTTTTGTCAAATTACTATAATATACAATAGCATACTGTTATATGAAGAGCAAAAATTGAAGTGCATTATTGAACATTTGTAAGAGAAAGTGATAATCGCGAGTGTGGTCTAAAATGAAATCACAAGTTATTCTTTAGTGACAAAAACGTTCGCCAACTTGTTCTGCTATAAAAAGTTTGTTATAAATCTTTGTTTCGAAATTATCGCATTTCTTACTAATTGAATATCAATTAGTAAGAAGATATTAATTTTTATTATGATAATGATAATGAAAACAATTATAAAATTGTTGTAAACATAATCATTAGTTTAATGTTTTCAAAAAATTAGCAATCATGTTAATGCGAAATTATAAAAATATTGTAAACTAATCAAAATATCAATAAAATTTAAAACTGTTAAAATTTTGAATTTTTAAGTCATTGTTTTGTTTTAGGATATGAATGTTAATTAATTTTAGGATAAATATATACTTAGGATACTATATTATATTAATATTAATAATATGCATTAATTAATAATAAAATACTTTTAGTAGTTTTTGTATTAAATACAATAATACAAAGCTTATCAATATTACTGTATATGCAGTAAAGAAATATTTTATTCGTATTTTTATCTATACTTATGCTATTTTACAGTCAACTTTTGCTATTATTTTATTAATTAAATTAATATATTTATTATGCAGATATAGGCAAGATATTCCTAACTTGAATCAAAGAAACAATGCTATTGAAAAAGAAGATTAAAAAGAAATGAGGATAATATTATGGCATTTTTGTATCGTTTTTAAAATCGAGAAAATGCCACTCGACTTGTCTCTCATAAAGCGATATTTCGTGATCAGTTTACTCATCGTTTTGCGCTTCACTTTCGCTTTCTGTGTCTCCAAATTTCAAATCACAACATTGGATGGTAATCACACATTGAACTTTCACTTTACTCTATATCAGTATCGACTTAAGAATTTCATTTTCAAAATCAATAATAAAGTATATTTTATTTTTAAAAAAATAGTAATAATGTCTGTTTCGTTAAAAGGCTGTGCGATTATAGGCTTTCCAAACGCCACTATTAATGACTGCGGATATTGCGTCGGCGGTGAAACCAATTTGGACAGCGATTACGGCAAAGATTGCAAAGGAGGTAAAAATATGCGTCAATAATTGTCACGCCTTGTGATAAGTTTAGCTGCCGTTACGAATGTTACGCCAGCATTATTGTGGCCTTAATTGACCGCAAGACATACTGATAGTGTGGTTCTCTTAAAGTTTGTTTCGGTGACGCCGTAATCGATTGCAGAGGCGTGTGTGGCGGTAATGCTTACATAGACGAGTGTTCCGGAATATGCATCACTGGTAAGCCTAACGCAAAAATAGACGCTTCACTCAAATGCTGACATATTTGACTGCAGCCGAGTTAAGTGATAACGAGACGAATGGCTTCGTTAATCGCGACTGTCGTGGTCTGTGTATTCCGCCCGAACTGTCGCGACCGCAACAGCAGGCCTACGATCGGGACGAGTGCGGCGTTTGTCGTCTCCAGAGTAGCGACAAATCGGCTTTTATTGATTGCAGCGGTGAATGCCGTCTGCCCGGCGTTGAGGGCCCGACCCAAGTGTGCGGACAGTGTGTCCGTAAACACGAAGTGAATCGATTGCTCAACGAGTGCGGACAGTGTCGCAGCAATAAAATGTAAAAAAGTTTTGCAAATGACATATTATATTCCCGTGAGTTAATTAGTGGTGCATTCATTATCATTTTAATATCTGCAAATCTAGCGACGACTCGTGCGCCTGCAATGACCCCAATCGATGCTACGCCGCCAACTCAGTCACTCCGCGCGCTCTGCCTATAGGTGTACGATCTAAGGTCAGCTATTTTATTGCCTCACGTTTTTATAACTCTATTTTCTAAATTTATGACTCTTTGTGATGCGTTTCGCAATATTTCTGATATATTTAATTCATTTATTTTAAATAATCAAAATTAGATTATTTTAATCAAAATATTTTATATAACGAAATAAAATTTTTACTCCCAAATGTACTGCTTTGTTAGCATTACATTATTACACTCGAAACAATAATTACTTTGCATTTATTTCGCTATGAGTTTCAAAAATAAATGTTGAATAATGAAAACAACCAAATATAAAAATCAATAATCAAATCAAATATAAAAAATTTTAAGATAGTCTTGCTATTCAGTCAAAATTACAAATAAATAACTAGAAAGTAATTTAATATTTATTACTTTAATATGTCATAATAAATGAATTTCTTTTTCTTATCAAATGGTCAGCTATTATTGTTAGGATATTTTCATCCAATGGCCAGAGATTTACACTGTTTACTACAACACGAGTCGAGTGGAGATATTATATTATTTCCAGTTTCATTTATATCAAAGAATAAATCTGCCATCGAATGCACGGTTAATCTTGAAAAAGGTTTGTCTCAGCATTTTTTAATATTTACTTTTTCACTTTAATTTATTAACCGAATAAAGTATAGAACTAACAGAATAATCAATTTCTATGAACACAGTATTATGAATGTTGAATGCAGTCTAGTTTTCATACATTTAGATTGTGAAATGTATGCTAATATTTTAATATTTAAGAATAAAAAAGAGAATGCATAACTAATATATTGTTAATAAGTAATGCATTTTAATAGTTTAAACATCGAATGTCGATCATATAAATTGCGTGATTCGTGTCATTTAAGTTTATTTTGCAGAAATGTGCACAATTTTATTAAAGCAAATCCATTACATTTCATTTAAGACCGAGTTGTTTATATAATTCGCTCGTTTCAGTTACATTTAAGCTTTGATCTTGCATTTGAAGTTAACAATCTATAGTCTCACAAACGTATATTAGCATAGCTTATTTAATGATTGACTCGTGAATGTCATGTTTTTTGTTCTGCCAGTAATACAATAATATACTATACTAAATAGCTATGCTTTCATCTAATAATTGAATGAACAAAAATTGTGTTTTTTAATGTTTATGCAGAAGGATATTATAAAATAATAATCGGATTTCAGCGAAATTCTCAAAATGCCTTTAATGCCAATCATTCATCGCTTCAATTATTCGCTTATAACGCAACCAAAGGTAGAGTTTTAAAGAATTAATTAATTTATTTTTCAAACTTAATTTACAATTTTTATTACAGTTTTCATTAGTGATATGCAGCCAAAAAAACTATTAACAACAGATTTTGAACGAATAATAAATATTAAGTTCACAATCGGGAAAAATCATTTTCCAGAACTGCCGCTAATATGCAAAGTTCGTTACGGCGATAATCACGAAGAACTGACGCGAGCGGACACACAACCATTTACTTGCTCTCTTCATCCATCAAATCGTCGCTATGAATCGCAAACTTTGACTATCATTCCAACATTTGATGGCAATAATTCGTTATCCGACGGCTTTGAGCTCACCATTGAAGAGCCTTTTCCAAGACTATTACAGCAAAATAGTTATATATCCGAAGATGGATTAGTGATAGTTATCAAGTTTGACGCTCCCGTTAATATCAGATCAAAAACAAATACTTCAATAACTTCATGCGAATATTTCCTCAGCAGTGAAACAATAGCTGAGTTAATAACTTACGAACTTGAAAATTGTTTGTGGGCCACCAAAGATCAGCTTATTATATACACAAAGCAACCATTATTGACAAATAAAGTCGTCATCAAATTTAATAGAAATATTATTAGAGTTAATGATGTGAATGTTAACGAACCGGAATTGAAAGTAACGGCAAGCAGACTGACGTGGAGCTGGTCGGGTCACGAGCCGATGCTGGCCGTGACCGGTCCGAGCGAGGTTCCCATTTGCGGCTCGTTTGCCCTCAACGGACACTTCTCGTCCACCAAAGGCTCGGCTGGAGTTTATTTCAGTTGGGATGTGATCGGAGAGGTTAACCCGGAATTGAAGGAATACGTGGAGGAAAACGGAAAGTCCACTAATTTGTTGCTCAGTTCGGAGTTCTTCGAGATTCACGTTCCGTATAAGTTTATATTCAAGGCTTACATTGCGGATAGGGATCAAACACTGGAAGCGGGACACACACTCATCAGACTTGATTACGACTCGCCCATTGTGTCCATATATCACACCGCGTTGTTTCAGTTAACGCCATTGCATGTCAACCAAGAAATTCTATTCTTAGCCGATTATTCAGTGCCGGAGTGTGTGTTTCCCGTTCAGGTAAATTGAATTTTTTGATTATTTACAAAAGTTGTATCGAAAATAAAGTTTTGTATTCTTGCTTAACATTACGACTTTAATGTGTTTTTCAATTAAAGAAAGTGAATATATTTTGGAAAGTTGTGGACCCGAGAATCCTATTTCCTTTGAGTAACTCAAAGGAAGACATCGCTAAAAGAAATTCATTAACATATCAGATCAGGCCTTTCACAGTGCCTGTCGATCAAGCGGTTGGCATTTATTTGAATGCAAATTTCGGTTATCGATTTAACGAAACGAGTGGCGCCGGATTTACGTTCAGCGCCGCCAAACCTCCGCTCATCGCAAACATTGCCAATGGCTCACATAAAATAACAATCGGCTCAAACAGTGGTGTGTTGACCATATCAGCAGCAAATGCACAGACCGAACAAATGAGTGGTAACTTAGTTTATCAGTGGAGTTGTCACGATATCAAAACAGCACAACCGTGTTATTACAACTTCGGATCGACAAACTCGAATCAAAACAAAAGCGACGCTTTATTAATTGACCGATTCTTACAAAGACAATCAATTCTACGTTTAGATTCTACAACTTTAGAACCAAATAAAAACTATGCGTTTGGTCTTCAAGTGTTTGACGCGAACGATCACACGAGTGCCTCTCAAACTGAATACACTTTTGTGAATGTGATCGACGGTAACGCTCCGCAGGTGTTTGTCGGACCTGTCTATGTTAAGGGCAAGCATTTGGTGTCGTATGACTCGCAATTCAACGCCACTTTCGTTGTTCCCGCATATACTGCCATCACAGTCAAAGGTAGGGTCATATTCGATGGCGACACTAGTGTCAGGTGGCAGGCAATCAACTCAATTCATAGACTCAATTGGAGTACCAAACAATTGAATGGCGAAATCGAAACCGAACTTTATATTCACGAAAGTAAGCCATTCATATATTTTCACTTTTACAAGCAATACATTTACTTAACAGTTTCATTCTTCATATTTCACTTCATTCATCTTTCACCTCATTCTTCATTTCACTTTTGTATACTTTAAAGAAGTCTATTCAAAATAATAAGTTATAAAATTATTATAGTTTATAATAATTATGATTTATGTGCAAAATGTTAATTTAAAAACTTAAATACAGTAATTTTTCTTAACATATTTGCATAAATACTCTAACTATTGTTATTATTAATATTTCAATTTACTTGACTGCAGATCATATCATTCCTTTCGGTGAATATGCCTTCAAATTGATTGCCTGTAATAAGGATAAGCTCTGCAGTGAAGCCGATATTTCATTGATAGCACCTCAAGGAGTGACGAATTGCAACGTATCTGTGGAGCCGTTTATTGAATATGAATCGGTATGATATATATGTTGATTAGGCTTAAACCCAATTAACTCGATTGAAATGTGAATAGGCTTTCGCCAACATTCAAGAGTGCAACACACCTCCGGGTTACGCGCCCCTCACATATCAACTCTATTTGGCCGAACAAAGCCAACACTATCTCATTCCTCTCACTGCTCCTCAATATTCGAGTGTAATAACATTTTCGGCGCCAACAATATCGGCATTAAATTCTAGTGTGAGAATCGCGGCTCAAGTTTGCTCGAAGTTCGATGTTTGCCATTTGTTTTACTCGAAATTCATAACCATTAAAAAGGTGTATAACGAAAGTTATGCGTTGAGCGAACTTTTGAAAACAGCTAAACGGTATAATACGGGCGGCGATGCGATCACAGCTCTCAGTGTGTTGGGAAACGCGTTAATCAACTTAAATACAACGCAATTTCGATTATCAGAAAAAGTTATCAACGATACGGTCAAATATTCGACTGTCATCTTAACCAAACCCTCACAAGTGCTATCCGATGGACACCTGGCAGTTGCCTATAATGTGTTGAGTTCTGCGTTAAAAATATCAAACAATACTCTTATAAAGAGACAATTACTGACAAATATTAACAAATTTACTCAAAAATCATTTGGTCTTAAAACTATGCCCAAATTGGATACAATAAAACACATTTATTCAAATTTAATGCTTTACTTTAGACGAACAAAAAGCAATAAAGTTAATGACACTTTAGTTGATTCCGAACTGCTTCGCGATCTGAGGAAAGCGTTTGTAGAGTTACGCCGAGTGGCCGCCGCTCAGACCCAATTCGGCACTGAACTGCTTCTGCAAAGCCATTACGAGAGCGATGGCATTCAATTGCATAATTCGGTGACCAAATTAGTGCACAGCGATCATATCGATACCATCAAATTGAGCGCCAGATTAGATAAGGACACAACTGTGAGAGCGAATGTGATATTTGGCGACGAAGTGAAAAGTCTGTATCGAAACGGATGGCAATGTGGCCAACAAATGGTCTGTCAAAGTGTGGTGTTTTCGTTGACTATATATCCTGAAGAGAATCCTTATCCACACTTAAACGAATCGTTTCGATTGACGCCCACTCTTGATGTCACGATTCACGCGCCAAACACGGGTGAAGAGCAGACCATTAAGGGCTTCTTTCAGGCCGCTATCTTTAAAGCGACTCTCATCGGCAACGAATCCAGTGGTGGACCAGATTTTCAAACAATTTGCTTCTACTATGACGAAGAAGACCAGACATGGAAAAAAGACGACGTTCACCCGATAGGCATAGCGTACCGAAATGTCGGGTGCCTTACCGGACACTTAACCGCATTTGTTGTGCTCCGAGTTCTGATTGGCGTCAGTTCGGCATATGTTGTTGGCATAGTTGTTGCCGTTGTGATGGGAATTCTCGTGTTTGCCATTATGGTTGCATTGTTTGTGCAAAGAAAGAAAGACGACAACAGCGCAAAAGTGTCGCCTCAGACCACATCAGTGCCGCCGAAACCTATGCTAAACGCGAGCAAAGCGAGAAATCGCGGACCAAAACTTCATAGAGAGCATCACATTCACACCAACAGCGCTCCGCAAACTATATTGATTTCTGATTGAGTGTTGCAATCCTTGTTTGATTGCTATAAAATGAGTTGTTTTGCTCAACAGATCTTTACGATTCGCAAAATATTCTTGTATTATTTCATTCCATAAAAATGTATATTCATTGAATTTTTATATCTTTAAAATTGCAACGGAATGACTACTATTAAATTTTGATTAATGTGATATGAAATATTAACAAAGCGATGGTTAATAAAAACTATTTTATGACAATATCATTCTTGACAGCTATTTAAAAGTTATTTTTTTAATCTATAAAATATTTATTCTTAAGTATTGTTAAAAGTACACCAACTTTTAAGACATCTATATTTTGAGGTTCTTTAGACACTTTAGGATATTCAGTATTGCATAAATGAAAAAATCGTTCAAATAGTGCTCAGAAGGTGTTAGACTTTAGCCACAAATTGAAGTAAATTGAACATCACTTTGATTTATCCAATTTTAACTTGTATGGTCACAATATCTGCTCTAAACAAACAAACACAATATTAATTTGGGTTAAACTTGTTTATTTTCTTAATAACTTATGATTTATATTACAATTTAAATGTAATTTTTATTATATTGCATTTAAATATGTTAAACGTTAACGTTAATTGATTAAGTAATATACAAAAAATCAGACAAATATATTAACTTTCAACAAAATTTTATAAATTGATTTAAAAATTAAAAATGTTAACAAAATATGAATCAAAATATTTGCACAAAATTAATAGAAAATATAATTTAAAGTTTGGGCAGACAAGCAAATAAGTTCGTTCGGATTAATTCAACTCGACTTGAGTTTGCGTTTCAGTGTCGGCGAAAAATATTTGATCTGAAACTTGACAACTGTTTTCAAGAATCTTTTTAATGACTTCGTCGAACTCGTCTAAATGTTCATCAGTTTGTGTGGTTCTGTCGTTATTCCAAATCGTTTGCGTTTCAATATCTGTGAACTCGGAAAAGTCAGAAAAGAGAAATTCATCGTTAAAATCCAGTATATCTGTATTATTGCTATTATTATTAGAAGTCAGATCAATATTGACAGTTTGCGTATGGCTGTCATTGAATTCAAAAACAAACTCCGATTCGGTCTGAACGGACTGCTCCAAAATAGCAGCGTTAGTACTGGTACTCATCTGTCCAATCAATGGATTGGCGCTGTTTAGTAGTAAATCATTGATATCATCGGTTGACGTTTCACTATCACAGTGTTTGCCACTCGTTTGCGTAAACGCGCACAACTTCTTTGACATTTGCTCTCTGTGTGACGTAAGCGTCGCGAACGACCTCTTTCGAGGCCTCTTCGGCGGCGAAGTCGAAGTGGACGCCGATATTTTGAGGCATCGATCGTCGAAAGCGTTTGAGTGGAGCGCGCTTTCGAGCGTTTGGGTCTCAATGCTCTCGCAAACACACGCCGGCTTTCGGTTTCGTTTTGTAATCGTTTGACACATTCGCGATTCGCGCGCTTTCGGCGTCCGTTGCGAACACTTATCGGTTTGTGTGGACACGCACTTCGCTTTGCGTAAACTCTTCACTGGACTCTCGACACTCGACTCGGACTTCACACTAACAGACCTCTTGCGACAGTTATGGCACTCATCGAGCGCTGCCGTTCGAGCGAACCGGTCCTCAGGTTCGGCCGAATCGTCGCAATCGTTGAGTTTGGGGAGAATCTGTCTCTGAAGCGAACGCGAGCTCGTTTGGGACGGACTCACGTCCACCACGACCGGCATCACAATCAAATGCACGTTAATCTGCGACTGCGAACTGGCTTTCGATGTCTTAATGATGGCGTTCGGCGGCAACTGATGTGAGTGTCGTTTGCAGTGCGTCACGAGTGAGAGCCGTTCGGTGTATGTCTTCTCACACGTGACACAACTCCACTGAACGCCGCACGACTTCAAGTGATACCTCAACTGCCACTCCATCGCGTACTTCTTCGCGCATCGCGAACACGAGTACTTCTTCTCCGAGTGGACGTTCGCGATGTGCTAAGCATTGGACAACAGTTAGACACGCATTGCTGGGCAAACAGTTAGTCATAATTACGTGATTGAGAAACATTTTCTTCTTGAAGTGTTTGTCTCCGATCGCGCCGTAAACGCAACCCTCGAACGGACAGTAGAAGCGCGTCGAGTCTTTCGAGTCCATCACATCCGTGTGTGTCTTGAGGTGAGTCGTGATTAATGTTGAATTGATTGCGATTTAGTTAATGCGCAAAACTTGTGCACCACTTGTGCCGCCATTAATCACTTGAGTTCAAACGCCAATCTCTCACGCAATGGCAACACATAAATATCGTCATCACTGCTGTTTGAGTTTCATTTCGATCCAATCTTATCGAGAAGTTATCACTTTTGATAACTTTCATCACATTTGACGCCTTTCGTCGATCGCAACTCAAAGCAAGTTAATTAAATACTTGTTCGTTAATTCAATTGAGCAAAAAATATTGTTGCATACCGTTGTGCCGTAAAATAATTCTTTATAAGTGCTTATAAGCTTTTAAAGTTATATTTAAAATCAAATCAATTTAATTATATACGATTATAATAAAATATAAAAATAAATAAACAATTTATAATAAATAAATATTATTATTTATAATAAATAAAATAAATTAATTGTACTATAGATAAACTTGTTTTATTATTCATTAAACTCTTAATTGAATATTTTTTTAAAATCACAATTACAATTATTTTGAATATTAAAGAAAAAAATCCATAAACTGTGTACAATATTTTGCTTTTAATTTTACAATTTTTTTTAATATTACATCAACAATGTTATCAATTATAATTGATTCGTATCTGTATTGCAAAAAATAAAATAGCTTACAGATAGTTTACAACTGTTCTAATTAAATAAATTTTAGTTGCAATTAAAATATTTCTGAGCAAAATATTAGTGAATTCAGTTTTCACTCATTAATTTGAATAATTTTAAGACAATAACAGATGTAAAAAAAATTTCTACTAAATTATATTGTAAATGATAAATATTGTTAAAATTTAAAATTTGATTACAACAAAACCCGGGAATGCAATGAAAGCTATTTATATCGTAAATTTAGAATCAAAGTTGTCATCGAAGTCTAACTTGTGTTGATGTGGTCTTTATGGTCCTCTTGTGGTTGTGTTTGCGTAAGCGTTTGC
>JAQIYA010001614.1:0-12151 GCA_034699355.1 Microtritia minima
GCTATCTATTCATTAATTTTGTTTTAATTCTTGAGATAACTTAATTCTGTTGTTTTCGCACATAATTATAAAAACTTTATTACTTACAACAATTTAAATACACAATTTCAGTGTATTGAATATGATGTCGACTAATGTTGAATATGTTGTCTGGCATTAGTCGACATCATATTCAATACACTGAAATTGTGTATTTAAATTGTTGTAAGTAATAAAGTTATTATAATTATAACAAAAATAAACTTAAACTTAATTCCGTTTTATTCTACAATTAACATATTTATTTTATATGAACAGAATTGTAGTTTGATATTATTTTCATTGAGTTATTTATAAAATTATAATTTTTATATTTAATAAATTATGAATATATTTTTAATTATATTTCATCAAATATTAACTATATTAATGTATGGTAAATATTTTAATGTACATTAATGTAATTTTTAAAGAATTCATTTGGAAATGTCACTTATGATTGAAATTCATAATATTAATGCCATACTGAGTAAGTTTACAAGTTTTGATGATTAAAAGTTAAGCTTTACTCACTATCCAATAGCTAAGCTTAAATTAATTAATTAAAATTAAATTAAAATATATTATTTTTGTTGATATTTAAAAATTTTATTTATTTATTTATTAACTTTATTTATGTGTTTTTAAGTATTTAATAAATATGTTTAAGCTTTTTTGTATATTTTTATTTGAATAAAATTTTATGATTATCTTTAATTGTTTTCATATATTTATTTTATCAATATTTTGTCAAAATTTTCTTTTCAATAATAGATTATATATCAATATAGCATCGCACACTTTTTATACAAAAAGAATTCTTTGCGGATATTTAATCTTAATTTTGTTGTCCAATCAAGAATAAACTTAAAATTGAAATTGAATTAAGAATGATATTTTCACAATAAATATATATAATTAGCTATTATTTTATTTTATTTCTATTATGTCATATTTTAAAATACCTCTTGCAGTAAACATCTGCCGCACATAAAGCTTTTTATTATTATTAGTTTTATTTGAAAATATAATAAATGAATAGAAACATATGTTATGATATAGCTATGGGCACCTGTTTTATTATCTAATTTGAATAATGCAATACAAGTTAAACCATTTTATTGCTAAAATTATGAAACTTAGACTTTGTAATAATTTAGCGCAATAAAGATTTGTTATGTAAGAGTCTTATAGAATTTTTGGAGATATAAACAAATTCAATAATGACAAAAAAAACAATTATTAAATGTTTCAATAATTATTTTTCCGATGGAAGATAAATGTAGATTAAATATAGGAGAATATTTCAAAATATATACATACATTTATATATGTATCCATAATAATTTGATATTAATTCATATACAAATATGCAATTTATTTGAAATTATAGTTAAATTATTTAAAATCACAATTTATTTGCTAAGTTTTACAAGTATTTATAAAAGCTGGGAGAGAGTGGTTTAGTTGTTTAAGATGTTGAACTGATGAAAGTTAGAAAGTTGTAGATTCAGCCCCAGACCAAGACATGATTTGTATAAAGATACTAATTGGTGCAATATAGTGAAAATGATCAAACATATCAAATAGATTTTATTTACAAAATACTTTAATTTTAAAATTATTGATAGTTTCAAAGTAATATATTTCTCATAATTTTTTATTAAATTTTATTGTAAACTATTATTTAAATAAAGTAGATTTCGATTAATTATAAAATGATGTTTTATTATCTGTTCAGTTAGAAGATTATGCACGATATCGTGCGGCAGAAATAGCGAGTAAAGACGGCACAAACTTTTACCATCGCGACGATTTGGAATATGGCGAGAATTTGGCGTGGAATTCAATTGAACGCATCGATTGCAAAGTTCCGATCGGTCTCTGGTATGACGAGTGGAAAATTTACAATTTTACTAAACCTAACACTTCACCTAAAAATGGACATTTTACACAACTTGTAAGCGCTATAAATATACTGCTATGATATTTTACCATTTTATTTTGACTTTTAAAAATATACTTGATTTATTAATGTAATAGTTGTTTAAATTAAGTCTTAAATTAAAGGCTTAAAGCAGAGTCAGGAAGAAATTATAATATAAATTTCATCATATAATTTTAAAAGTTTAATATAGCGTTGCAAGTGGTCAGCTCTTTAGCTAACGGTCAGCATTTTGGATCCTAGTTTTTGACATTGTCAACTGTCAGGTTTTATATTATTAAATTCATATAAATGTCAGCTATTTGTCAATAAAGAAATTAAATAATGTTTTAAAAAAGTAATGCCTTAACGACCATTGACCTCTTTTTTATGTTGGGAGAGGTGAGGAGAATATATTTGAATTATTTAAGGGAATAAAAACTAGTAAAAATTTTAGTATCAACTAATAGCAGTTTTATTATTTAGCTTTTTAACAAAAATGTCAGCTAAAGTTCGATATAACACTTGGCAACGATAGTTTAATATTCGTAACATTTACATGGATTTTCATCTCCGATTGCACTCTAATAAGCTGTAAAACATAGATAAAAAATTTAAAAATTACTAAACTATAATGATTAAAGTTTTAGATAAATGCAAAACATTATAAATTTATATAATTTAATTTATTTAAAAATTTTTAATATTAAAAAACGATTCATTATGATTTAGATTAAGATTCATTAAGATTTCTTTAAAGGTTGTTAAAAATCAGCAAATTATTATAATCAACCAATTCTTACCTTTTTTTTATTTATGAATTTATGCAAAAGAGTAAATGTATAAAAATGATTTATCACATATTATATAATAAAATATTTTCTGTTAAACACATAAAAAATTAAATTCTAATTTGGCAACAGTTTGATTAATAATTAAATTAAATATTTATTAAAATGACTTGTATTATATAAAAAAAAGTCATTATATTAATTCAAGGTCTGGCGAAGCTCTTTAAAAATTGGTTGCGGACAAGCAATTAGTAAGGGAAAAGTTGGCGGAACGTACACGGTTTGCAATTATGATCCACCAGGAAATTACATCAACGAAGAGATGGATAACGTGTTCGCAGCCGTTAAGGTTACGAAAAAGAATAAAACAAGAAAACCAACTATAAAGAGGAAAACCACTAAAAGAACGACTACCACTCGAAGAACGACTACCACTCGAAGACCAATCGTTTCTTCTGAGAGTGCAATAATCACTGCATAGTTATTATTATTGATCGAAAACTGCCATAAAAACAGATACAAATTTTTTTTCTAATAATCCACAATTTCAGCCATTTATTTGTTTTATTATTTTTTTAAAATAAAATTTATAGTTGAGGCAAAAAATATTTTGAAAATTTCCGAATAATAAAATTTTGTTGACGATTATTAATTGGATTATTGAGTGGCCTCTAAAATTAATTTGCGCATAAGTCATGCAAATTTATTTTTTTGTCATAAAGTATTATAACTATATAGTTATTTTGCTTAAGTATTTTTTTATTTAAGGATTTTGTTTTAATGATTATTTGATTAATAGCAAAGTTTTATTTGAAAATAAATATATTATTCAAATTGATTATGAATTTAATAAATTAACTCAAGTATTTAACATTTTTTACCGCCCGAAGCAATCAATGCCAAAATAGTAATTGTTTACATTTAATATACACTATTAATGATCTTTTATCAATTAACAGACATCGTGTATATAAACATTTATATTATGTCAATTTTCCTCAATTTGTTTGAAGTAATGATATTAAATTATAATATTAACATAAGTTATAAAATAATAATCAGTAAAATAAATTTATGAGTACTCCAGTGAAAACCACAAGACTATGAAATTTTTAATTGTATTTTCAACCAAAAAATTTAAATTTAAAAAGTTATTTAAATTTTTATTAAATTGAAAAATAGTATCTGATTCTGATTAGTTTAGCAATAACTTATCTAAATATGACAAGACTAATAAGTTAATTATACGAAATAAGCAGTTAGAGAGCATCGGACTAATCATAAAATTTCAAAAGAATGGATAGCATCAACTAAGCGTATCAATAATGCAACGCAATAATGCCATTCATATTTCGGGACTTAAATGACCTCAACTTTTTAACAAAAATGATAAAAATATGAATCCTTGAATTAAATATCTATGGTATTCTTATTTTATTATTTATTTTATGTTTTATTTATTTTAAAATTATAATATAATTATACATAAAAAATAATAAACAATTTTTGAATAATTGAATAAATTTTAAGTTTTCTTAATTTTTCTTTGTAAACAATAATTTACTGCACTTAAGTATAAATTTTCTGCTAAAAATAGTAACTTATTTTATTATAAAAGTAAATTATTTTTTAATTTAATTTTTTATTACTTAAATAAAAATATAACTTTCTAAATGAATAATAATTTCTTTTTATATTCAACAATATATAGTTAATTTTTCCAAAAAATAAATAAATTTTTAATCTATCAATTATAGTTAATTAATTTTAAAAATTAAGAAAATTGTATCTATTGATATTAAAATTATAAATTGATAAGTTAAAAAATTAGTGTAAAATATTTTTTAGGGAGAAATTTCTCCCTCATATAATTCAAGTGTAATCCCCTCCTCCCCCCTCCCCCGAAAGAGGATCCTCATATTAGCAAAATGAATTTAAATCGGTTTCTTCACCAAAATTAGCAGTGATTTTCTTTATTTTTTTTTGCAGAAACCTGTTCTCTATCTCGTGTTTCAAAAATCAAATTATTTAAATAAAATATTTTGCGTTCGATTAAATTCGGTGTTAATCTATAATTCGTTTGCGTCAACTATTATAATAATTATGGTTAAACGATACGATTGCTGGTCAGAGTTGACGTGCTGTTTGAAGATGAAATGAATTTTTGGATATTAAAATGTGGTCACTCTCGATGAATGTGAAACAGTTTCAAATAAAATAAAATGTGCAAATATAATAATTTATAGATCAAAACAAGTCATATGACAGGTGTTTCCCTTTTTGATGAGAGATTCTTCGAAAAGTACACTTGTTTTGAAAATGAATATAAAAGTAATTCTCATACAAAAGTTATTTTCGTGCTTGATTTTCAGATTGTAATTTTGGGTGATTATAATGGATTGATATTAGTATGGAAATTGTCAAAATGATATCAAAATAGTAGTGATTATAAAGGAGGTGATAATAACGGAGTATTTTTAACATTGTTATGTATATAAAAATATTTGAAAACTAGAATTTGATGATTATAAACGAAATGTGGTTGTATGCAGAGATGATTATAATGGCACTCGACTGTATATGATTTTTAAAAATTTTAAATTAATATTTTATTTAAGATAAAATTAGAATTAAATTAATTGTCTTATTTTACTTTGTACAACAAAAATTGATGATAAATGTCTAAAAGCCTTATGATTTTTTAAAATTATTACAAATTACTTAAATTAATAGTTTGCAATAATCAAAAATTTTATTTTACTATTACTACATATATTCATATTTTTATTTTTCAATAATTTGTTATAAACAAATCAATTAATAAAGTAGAGTTATATAAAATATTTTGCAAAATTAATTTAAATTATAATAGTATCTAAATAGAGAAAAATTAATATTTTCAGTTTTCATAAAATGTTAAAATAATAATTAATCTTTATTTGAAATTAAATGCTTGATAGATCATAGAAGATAAATACAAATTTCCATTCTAGAACCAGTTAGATATACAGCACATTTATTTAAGTACACCACAGACAAATGTTTCTAAATTGAATTTTACAGTGAAAATAATAATTTGTATAAGGCTAACAAGTTTGAATTAAATAAGGAACTTATAAATAGCATCAACATTTCAATTTTAAATATAGTCATAATGGGACCTAAAGAATGATTTCAAATATTCATATTCTAATACTCAATTATGGCTCATTATATAATGTTAAGTTAATTTGAAAGGTATTGCTTTGAATATGTTTGTTGCATCACAAAAAATCAATATGTATTTTACGGCACATTAATTGATTATCATTAAGTGAGATGACATTGAAAATAGAATAAAGAAATTTTGTTTATTTTGAATGAATAACAAATTCTATAAAAATTAGACCAATGGAATGATATTTTCAATTTATAAATAATAGCAACTTTTGATCATTATTCCTACCGCTTTGAAACCTGTGAGACTGATATTTATTTTTTGCATAACACTTAACTTTACACAGACAACAATAGTAAAGAATAGCAATATTAACGGTGTATTATAAATAGTGTTTTAAGAGGATATTTTCTAAATTTAATTTAATATATTTTACTCATAAGATCACCACTTTATCCCTTTTTAAGGTTACATCTGTTTTTTAATTGATATTAAGAAAATCTCGCGTTTGTCTTATTAGTGCGTTATATCGTGCAAATCAATAAATTACAAAACAGGCTTCTCTTCGGCTATTGTGGGCGTCGTAATGGGAGTTCCCTGCGATGGTCTCCTCTCTGTGCTGTTTAGTGCGTCTTCAAAACTGTTGGTGCTATTACTTCTTGAACCCGACATTTTGCTCTGCGTTCATAATATACTTAAAACTAATGCAAGAATACAAAGCAAGTTAATTGATTTAATTAGAACTCACCTTCACATTAGTTACTGCATATCCAACACGCTCTTCAAATGATTTGAAAGCGTTAGAGTTCTTAACTTCTCCCAACCTTCGGGTGAAACTACCACTCAGTGAGCCGAACGCTGACGTTGTTTTTTCACTCGCAATCTTTACAGCTTCAGTTGTTTTTTGATATCTATTATCAATTTATCATATAGTAATTTAGTCCATACTTTAAAAATATTGATGTAAAAGAAAAAATAAATGATTAAAGGAATAATAGTAAAAGCAATTAAGCAATGATTGTAAGTTAAAAACGGTAACAAAATAAGACATACGCGGGCGTCACAATTCCCAATCCAGAGCTGCAGCGATAATGCAAAAAATTAATAGAGAGAGAATTTAGTTAAAGGGCATACAGAGTGTTATCCATTAATTATACATTATGTACTAATTAGTCAATATTTGCCCACATATTAACCTAAATATACACCCAAAACACAGCTAAAGAACCTCAACTCTCACAACACGTCACAAATGCGAACGACTGTAAAGTCACATACGCTGTCGTCTCCTGAATATTCTTGATTCCCTGCTCCATATCGTCGCGAAACTCTCGCCACACAGTGATGCCCAGCTTTCGCTTCAAGTCGTGCGCCTGTTTTACTTTGGCCGTCAACACCTGTCGCAGAGTTTGGATCTCCTCTTCAGTCTGTCATATAAGCTCGTTATGCATCAATCAATAATGAAAAGGAGGCAAACCTTTGCTAATTCTTGTCTCCACTCTTCCTCCAGATTCGCCTTTTGCTGCGAATCGAGGTTTGAATAGTCGAACGAGTCGTGCGACACGTCATACGTCTCGTCGTTCGCGTTGTAAAACGTGTCCATGAATTCGTTACTCTGAGACGCGACACCGCTTTTCTGACTGTCATATGGTTTAAGGATTAATGCATGTTATGTTTAGTAATGCGTCGTTCAGTTCGGTTAAGTCGACACGTGACACATCGCTAACTATCACTTACGACACGCACTTTTCCGATGCGTACATAATTAAGCCTAATATTCAGCTATTAGTGGTTCGCATTGTAATAGTGTTTGCGATTGTAATCACACGTAAACTGAGTTTGATTTGAATGTAAAAAATCGAGATATACTTACGTGTCAGACATGTTGATAGCACTCACACATACAGAGTGACACTCTCTCTGTGAACAACACTCGCTATCAATTACGACAACTATTGTTGTTTCAAACTTATATTAGAATAGAAAAGATTGTGTGGAATCAGATGAGCTATAAATGATTAGATCTAATAATATGAGCGATATTTGCTTAAAATCAAATTAAAATGCAAATAAATTTGACACCAAATTTGCAAAATAGTGGAGTGAGAGACGAAAATTGTAATATTTAAAGAATAACTTATATGTATTAACTTTATATTATTAATATGTTGCTTATATTTGATAATCTATTCATTTAATAATAAACGAAATAAGAAGCAAACTATTAAATATTGTAAAATAAAGCCTAAATAATAGCAATCGTTATTGATTTGTAATAACACGCACAACGAAGTCGAAAGTATGAATCAGAGAGTGACGCAAACACTAACACATCACTCCTAACGACTAATGACTCCAACTTTAAACGACTAATTATGACTAAACTTTTGAAATGCTTTTCAATAAAGCATGCATAGAGAAGTTGATAGAACTTCATTATTATCAATAGAAAATTTACGAATAAACCTAATTAAACAACATTTTCACCAATCATTGTGCATATAATAAGAAACAGAACAAAATTAATTAATCACAGATAGCACACCACTAAAAGCTACAGAGAGTGGATTTTAGTGATAAGACTTTTAAATAGCTATTTGGCAGTTGTTTTTTTGGTGTTTTGGGTACCATTAATTTATTTCTCTCTGTTAAAGTTATATTATTCTAGAGTTATAAAATTCTAGAATAGGTAATTCAAATACAAATGAATTTTTCGAATTTCAAAATAAGAGAACAATGAGAAACTCTGATAATCTAGTGCTAAAATTAATAACTCCAAAATGTAATTTTTTTGAAAATTCGCTTTTTAATGCGGGATTTAAAATATGGAATGAATTACCATTTGATATTAGAAATTTAAATAATTTTACTTGCTTTATAAATCGTACAAACAAATGTATTTTTAAATTTATAATTGTTTTTTTGTTATAAATATTATTTTCTCATTATGTATTAAAGTTTTTTTTATAAGACTCTTATTGTAAATTAGCGAAAGCTAAATAAGTCGTCTAATAAAGTATTCATATTCATATTCATTATCTTCACGTGTGCAGCAATAGTCGCACACTTTTTTTGCTTTACAGCTCAAACTAAATGTTTTGGCTTTAAAATGATTGCAACTTAAACTAGATTTTAAAAAGTATATTACAATATGCGCATAAAAATGCATTCCTAGTTAGAGACGCATTTAATTTTGCATGAAATTTAGTAAATATTCAGGGAATATAGTAAAAATGTAAATTCTTAAAATTAAATAATTATGAAGATAATAGTGCGCGCAAAATCAACATACTTTAATTGAATTCAATTATTTATTTTAAATCTCAACTATTTATCACATATAAAAAAACATTAAATTATTATTTGCTCTCTAAAACACTAATAATAACTAAAAAGTCTATACAAGTTTATGCACAGTCTATATTCACGAGTTTTCAGTTTTGTTTTGATCGTCAGTTTTGCTCTTTTCGAGCGCTTCTGCTTCTTCTTTCTCCCTCTCCATGGCTTCGGTGGCCAACGTCTGCAGCCTTTCGAGAGCCTCCTTAGCTCTCTGTTGTTTTCTCTGCGCTCTCAACACTTTGTTGTCCTCCTCCTGTTTCTTAAGCAGCGCCGCGTCAAACCTCGGGTCTCTCGGGTCGAGATCGTAGCCCACAAACTCGCGCACCTCTTGTATTAGCTTTTCCTTCTTTTGCTTTTCCAGTTCTTTGCTCTCAAAACTTGATTTGTATTTACTCCAAAACTCGGCCTTCATTTTCGGCAACTTTTTCAAGTTTTCTCGAATTTCGTTCTCGCGATTAATTCGATAATTTTCCTCCTCTTCTCGTTTGGCGCTAACTTTGGCCACCAATTCCTGGAGAGAGGGATAGAAAGTGTTTTCGAAACCCTTAATGAACTCGAGCTCTTCCTTTCTCGGCCACGCTATGCCCGGATTGAGACCCGAGTTGTCCCCATAAATAGCCAAACGCTTTCGCGCGGTATCGGCTCGAAACTGATGAAAGTATTTGAGTGGCGGCGGATTTATGCCTAGCATTTCGTTTCGCACCGCTTCGGGCAGACGAGACTTATCCCTAATCTTCATGACCTTCTCTTCAGGCAATGCCGGCAACGGTTCCACTTCTATGGTAGCGCTCGGCAGCTCTTCTTTCACTTCTTTTTTACTCCAGAAATAGGCGCGCGTTTGGATGACAGCCAGCAATGGCTGAGTGAGAGAGTGTTGTCTTAAATCAATGATTTGATTAACTTTGAAAAGCATTTCTATTGCGAGACCAAATCAATGCAAACCATGAAAGCAACGCATGAGTCGTCCATAAATAATGTACACCAATATAGAGCGCGTGACACTGTATTGAGCTCTTCCTCTTCCTATCAACATGTCTGACACGTAAGTATTGTTAATTGAATTGAATTAATTTAATTGCATTCATTCACATCATAGCCAATCGCGAAGCACTTATTTATTATAAAGTACTTATAAATAGATAGTAAATTCGTGAAATGGATAAGTGTTTGGTTGTAGTATTAGATAATAGTTGATGAAAGCGTGCGGCGTTTGCCGACACGTGCTATGATTGTGAATGAGTTGAATACACATTTCACACGTTTGTCTCATTGCAGCGCGAAAAGCAGTGCCGCCCCGCCGACCAACCAGTCGGCCGTCAAAGTGCCGACCGTTCCCGAGTCCATATTGAAAAAGCGGAAAAAGGCGGCGCAATCAAAGGCCAGAGCATTAAAAGCCGCGGTTAAACAGCGAAAGGTAAGCATTGAATGAATTTGAGTTGAATTTTGATTGTTTTATAACATCTAATTGAATGATAGGTACGCAAAGAGAAGCGTCAGATAATATTCAAACGCGCCGAACAGTACGTTAAGGAATACCGAGAGCGCGAACGCGATCTCATTCGCCTCAAACGTCAGGCCAAACAACGCGGCAATTTCTATGTGCCCGCAGAGGCCAAACTGGCGTTTGTCATCCGTATTCGAGGGTAACGTTTTGAGCGCACTCTAAAACGCTAACTGATATTCATTTCATTTGCTCTTGTGTTCAGTATCAATGGTGTGAGTCCTAAACCACGAAAAGTGTTGCAATTGCTTCGTCTGCGACAGATTAATAATGGAGTGTTTGTTAAGCTAAACAAAGCCACCATAAATATGTTGAGAATTGCCGAACCATTTATCTCTTGGGGTTATCCGACGCTCAAGAATGTGCGCGATTTGATATATAAGAGGGGTTTCGGACGAGTCAATGGTCAGCGAATACCGCTAACAGACAACGCCATTATTGAGAAACGTTTGGGCAAACGAGGCATCATTTGTATGGAGGATTTAATACACGAGATTTTCACAGTCGGCCCGAACTTCAAGTACGCCAGCAATTTCTTGTGGCACTTCAAGTTAAATAATCCTCGCGGCGGATGGAGAAAGAAAGTGGTCCACTATGTCGAGGGCGGAGACTTCGGCAATCGAGAGGATAAGCTCAACGCTTTACTCAAGAATATGATATAATTTATAACATCTTTTGTTAAGCATTTTGAGAGGACGTACATTAAAAATCAATTGACTTTAATGAGTTGTTTTTTTACAATAATTTAATTTACAATGATTTTAAAAATTGGTTGAAATCGCCGACAAATGTTTTGGCGTATTGTTGGCAAAAGTCTGCGTCATCGATGGCGTAAAAGGCAGAGAGAGGCACATAAAGCGGCAGTTTTGGGTCGTATTGATCTCTTGCCAACTGCTTGAGATAGAGGTGTCGCGGCTTTAATAAACACATTCTTCGAGTGAATATTTGCGGAAATTTGGCGATCAGTTCGTGCGGTACTTTCATCTCGTTGTGAACAAAATCGAATGTATTGACGAATTTTTCGTGACCTAAGATTTTTATTTTTAATTTATTATAAACTCTTTTTATTACGTTATTTGATAAAAGCTAAACTGAATCATTAAAATACCCCAATTTCTCGCAGCTCTTCTCCAAATACCGGGTGATTGAAGAATCATTTCTTTTATTTCTTTCATTTCAAAACCAAACTCTTCTTTAAACATAAAACTGCTTTCCTATGAAAAAACAAACAATTTCTTTACTTATCAAATGGCATGACTTAATCTATTGATTATACGCCATTAACCATAACAAACGGAAAATAGTAACGAGTTTTATTGATTAAGCATAAAGTTTTCATTATAATACAGTAAAATTTCGATATAGTGAACTCTCTCGGGACCAAAAAATTGGTTCACTATATCGAAAAGTTCACTATAACG
>JAQIYA010001615.1:0-12150 GCA_034699355.1 Microtritia minima
AGTATTTATTATAACCTGAAATAAACCTTATTTGTTAATCATGTGTATATTTTGTTTCTCTATTACTTAATAAGAGTTGCTGTGTTAGACCTTTAAAGGATTGTTTTTATTTCTTGTCATATCGATCGGATAAGTTCAAAATTGTCACGTTTACGTGTGTGCGAATAAATAGATTATTAATAATCACACAAATATTATAAATAAAGTATTATCAAACTTGTAAACTAAATTCATTAATTTATTTTGAATAAAATAGCTTTTCTCCTTTAAATTAATCTAAAAACAAACATTTTTGAATTCCCATTCGTTTCTATATTTCAAAGTACATAACATCTTAAAATTATTAAAATGTATTTAAATCTTTAAAATTTTTAATAGAAGAGCGAATGAAAAGATTTTGTTTGTAATTTATATGTTTATAATAAGTAGATATTGTTCGCTCATAGAGTTCAACGTAAGGGACTGTTTATAATAAATAAAGTTTTGCCGCTATTTTGCAAAGTTTGACAATAGATTGCGGACTGAATTGAGAAATGGGTTTAATTGACGACTGCAAGCAATACTTCGGATGCGATAATCTGTACGAAGTGTTGGGTGTGAGCAGAGAAGCGAATGCGTCGCAAATCAAGAGCGCGTATCGCAAGCGATCGCTTGTCGTTCATCCCGATAGGGCTGAAGAGGACCGCAAACGCGTGGCCACCCGTGCCTTCCAGACGTTGGCCAAAGTTCACTACATTCTCAACGACCAACAGTTACGCCACTCGTACGACGAGTTGGGATTCGTCGCCGACGAGGACGGCGTCGAGTCGTCCGCCGATTGGCAGCAATATTGGCGTCTTTTGTTTCCAAAAATTACCACTAAAGATATCAACGCTTTTCTCGATAAATATATTGGATCTGATGATGAGAAGAGTGATCTGAAGGCTATTTACACGCGTTATGGCGGAGACATGGATATGATATACGAGTGTCAGATCGGCTTTGATGAAGAGAGGACCAGACGTTTGATAACTGATATGATCGACAACAACGAACTGCCAAAGTATGACGCGTTCCTCAACGAGTCCACCAATAAAAGGGAGAAGAGGAGCAAAAAAATAGCTAAAGAAAGCAAAATGGCTGAGAGAGAGATGAAGAAGAGTAAGAATAGTGATAATTGTGATGACGATCTCGTTAATGCAATTCAATCGCGAGCCAAAGGAAAGTTTGATGATATGATTGCCGGCTTAGAAGCGAAGTATGCGAACGACACCAAATCAAAGCAAAACACTGGGAAACCGAAGAGGAAGACCAACAATTAAATGTTATCTCTTTATTATTACATGTAAATGAGTTATAAAATTAAATTATATTATCTCAATATCAAAAAAATTTTAATTCAAGTTTTCTTGTAATCCTAATCTCTTTGGTTGAGATCATAAAAAAATATAATTGCAAATGTTTTCAGTTGTATTAAATTTCAATTTTCAAATTCGGTTAAACCAATAAATAAAATATTTTATGCTTATGATGCGAAGTTGTAAAAATCAAATCTTAAAATATTTATTGCAAATTTTATACAAAAATTTGTAACGCGTATTGAGAAAGCAAAACTCATTGCCTCATTAACCTTTGACACAAATGATTTAGTTTTATTTTCTTTGGTCACATTTCCCAGAAAGAGAAAAGTTTAAACAGTTCATAAAATATTGTTTATAAAAAGTTTATAAGCAATATATCAACGCTATAAACATGATAACAAAAGTTTATAAAGTTTATAAATGTTTATCTATAATAGGATGCATTCAAACGCAAACCAGACATTTGAATTCAAGTGAGTTTTATGAAAAAAATTAAATTATAAATGATCAAATGTGATGTTAAGATAAAAGGTGAGATAATCGGTTTGTGATGTATTCATTGCAGAATATAATTTTTCTTATAGATAACTCGTACATATGAAGATCAAAATACTCTTTATACTCAAAATACTGCAAATACATTACTGTTATGATTTTAGTTAATTAAGTTTATTATAATAATTTTTCTGTCAATGAAATCTTATGTGATTGTACTCCTGTATGCTCTCATTTATTCAATAAATTTTAATTAAACAAATTTCTTAAAAATTTCTTTAAAAAATAAACTGAACCTCAATAATAGATTATAAGCAAAGTATAAACTTGTGTTTATAAATAAATGTTTAATTGTTTAGAAAAAATTTCTATACTTTGTGTCAAAACCTGTAAAGACTGTTTATAAAACGCAATGTGAAAAATATATAAGTCTGTATAAATTATTTATAAAATGTTTATACTTTTCGCTACGGATTAACAGATTTATGTCTCAGTATTACAAGACTAATGTAACCAATTATGAAATTGCTATTTTGATTTCGTAATGTCTAAAAATTTCTTTATTGAGAACTTTTTTGCGTTCTCGAAATGTTTGCACAAAATTTGCAAAATAAAATTGTAATATTGTCAATAAAATGAAAATTAATAAAATTTCTAATTCATTTCAAGTTAAGACTTAAAAATAGAATTAATTTTATAATTAAGAGAATTGTTGTGTGAGAGGAGTATTGATTTTGTTAAGAAATAGTTGAAAGTTTTCGCTTTCGTATTCATGTAAACAGAATAGGTTTGAATAGGTTTGGTTGAGTCATAAAGTATGTGTGGTGTGATTGATGTGCGGCATCGTTGGTATGAATGCATTGATGAATGCATTCTTAACAATACAGTTATTAACACTCATTCGGATCACTGTTTTGCTATTTTGTATTGATTCGAAAGCGTTGAATAGCTCGGCATTTGTCGCGATTTATATGTAAATGCTGTACAATTAACTGCTCATTTGGTTGAACTGACAACTGGTGTGAGTGTGTGTCACAACCGATCGCAACGCCAAACGTGTGGACAAACGAATCGATGATCAAAATGAGCGAAAATAGCATTAATAGTGTCAATAATGTGAAAAATATTAGCGATAGAGTGTTGAAGGCGAACGTGAAACTGGTGGACAACGCGTACGACATCGAGTCGTGGAATGTGCTCATCAAAGACGCTCAGGTCTGTCGTCAATGTCGACCATTTGTCGTCACTGTTGACCATTGTTTGACAGCATTGTCTCATTTGCCTCATTTGTCCCCACAGACCAAACGCATCGACGACTCGCGTCCCTTCTTTGAACGACTCATCACTCAATTTCCCAGTTCTGGAAGATTTTGGAAGTTATATATTGAAACTGAGGTTAATTATAATTATGACTTGTTATATGACGGTTCAGATCTATTCAATAAAAACTCGTTTATTAATTGTAGTCTAAATAAATTTACTTATCGACACTTATGTGCTTTCGTTATATCAATATATTTATTTTGACTATTCATTTTATTTTCATTTTTCTCGCGTTAGATGAAAGCTCGCAATTATGATAAAGTAGAAAAGGTATAATGTTTTGATTACAATCGGTTTGCGAAACAAATACTTAAGCTATTCATTGTTCAATTCAGTTGTTTACGCGTTGTCTCATGAAAGTATTAAATATCGATCTCTGGCGCTGTTATTTGAATTATATTAAAGTAAGACAATCACTCGCATTCTCGCATTCAGATGTGAAACTTGCTTAATCGATGTAACGTTTAATTAGGAAACCAAACACTCTTTGCCAACATTTCGCGAAAAGATGGCTCAGGCGTACGATTTCGCTCTCGACAAGATTGGCATTGACATCAATTCGTATCATATTTGGAACGATTATGTATTATTTCTGAAAAATGTCGAGGCGTGTGGCAGTTATGCCGAAAATCAAAAAATTACTGCCGTGAGAAGAGTCTATCAGCGGGGAGTTATCAATCCAATGACTAGTATTGAGGCTTTTTGGAAAGATTACATTACTTACGAACAGGTAAGGCTTTCGTCGATTTTATTTAAACTTAGATTTAGTAAATATGTTTGCCATGATATCAGGGAATTAATCAAATGATCGCAGAAAAAATGATTGCTGATCGTTCTAAAGATTATATGAATTCTCGAAGAGTTGCTAAAGAATTTGAAGCCGTTACTCGAGGCTTAAACAGAAACGCTCCCGCAGTTCCACCACAATCGACCTCAGATGAAGCGAAACAAGTGGAACTTTGGCGTAAATATATTCAATGGGAGAAAAGTAATCCACTTAAAACAGAAGACATGCAATTAGTCATTAAAAGAGGTATAATTAATTAACGATAAGTTACATTAATATTTATTTAACTTTTATATTCTGTGTTATAGTCGTCTTCGCGTATGAACAATGTCTTCTTTGTCTCGGACATCATCCGGACGTTTGGTACGAATATGCTTCTTATTTGGATGAAAATAGCAAATTAATGGCAGAAAAGGGAGATATGAATAGTCACAAGTCATTACAGGACGACGTGTCCACCATATACCAAACCGCTACTTCAACATTATTAAAGAATAATGTTTTAATCAACTTTGCTTACGCTGACTTTGAAGAGGTTTAATAGTGATATTTTCTTTATTTTAATACTTTTTATTAATTAAATTAATAATTTAATAGTCAAGAAATCGTAAAGACGAAGCAATAAAAATTTATGAGAGACTTCTAGAAATTCAAACGCCTGGATTTGATCCCACACTATCTTATATTCAATATATGAAATTTAGGAGAAGATCAGAAAGTATAGCTACAGCGAGGAGTGTATTTAAAAGAGGTCGCGAAGACAGCAGATGTGGTCATCAAATATATACCGCCGCAGCTCTTATGGAATACTATTGCAGTAAAGTCAGTATTATTTAATATAATTATTCGTTTAATTAAAATTATTAACTGATTTCAGGATACAAATGTCACGTGTAAAATATTTGAATTAGGACTAAAAAAGTTTGGCAACAATCCAAACTTTATACTATCTTATATTGATTTCTTGAGTCATCTGAATGAGGAAAACAATATTCGAGTGTTATTCGAGCGTGTATTAACATCTGGAACACTACCGCCAGAAAAGTCATTGTAAGTATTACATAAATCAGCAAAAGTTATTCAATTATTTATAATTAATTGCGCGCAATTCACTTAATTGACGACACTTTCAAAACATATAGTAATAATATATATGTTACATAGTTTTTTCATGAATGATCTATGGGTACAATTCGTCATAATTGGTGTCATTTCGTAGAAATTAATTTGTAAAATTAAATTTCACTTCACCAAAATATTAATTTAAAAATTAATTAAATATTTTATAATTTTAAACATTTTATTTATATATTAATAAACTAAAATTGTTTTATTTAATAAATTCTAATTTAATTAAACTTATTGACAAACTTATATCTTAAGAGTATTAATAAACATTGAAAACTTTCTTATTATAAGTAACTTATTACTGGTTTTTAGATAATTTATTTCTTCACTTCATTATTAAAGTCATTATTAAGTCTACATTACAGTTAGTAAAAGTTGTTATAGCATAAAATTTATCAAAAACTTTTAGTAATGCAAGCGATTGAATTTTTGAATTGAATTGAATTTTTACGAATTTCTTTTTTGGGTTTGTTATGTGTCACATAACAGCATTATTGTACACAAATTCGCTATTTATAGCTAAACATACCTTTGTTTTGTTTTAACTGAATATTTAAATTTTAAATTATTCTACAAATGTATTGTAGGCGTAAAATGAGTTTTTGAACTTTTAATGAAAATTTCATAGACACGCAAAAGAAATGAATTTGATTTCAAAAATAAAATAAAATTTGAAAATTCTATGATGTGAATTTTGGAACAATATTTTGAAAATTAAATAGAATCTCTATTTACTTTATTGACATATTTGGCATAATAGCCAACTTGTCCAACTTAAAGGGCATCAAAAAAGTGTATCAATAAGTTTACTTTTTAGGAGACATTTTGCTTTTATTTTTTGTCGGTGGAAAAACCGACTAAAAATAAAGGGGTCGAACCTCTCAAATCCATAATCAGGCTTTTGCAACGTCAAAATGAGCTAAAAAGCTTAGTTTTTGTTTTTTGAATAAATTTATGTTTATAGCTGATTTCTTTCTTTTTTTCGGTACTTTGCTTAAATATTTGAAGATATGTTAATTTAAAGTTAATTTTTGTGTGTGTTCTAACTTGAAAAGTGATAGAGTGTTTTATTTTTGTTTACTCATTTAAATTGAAAAATTATTAGTGAATGCACTTAATTTTTACTCAAATTAGTTTAAAATAAAAAACAAAATCTGTTTAAATTGATAAATGTAGAACAGTTCCTAATTTGAAAAGATAGCAAATTTCACATTTCGATTTCTTTATAAAATTTGTTCGTGCATTTCATTTAACTAGAATCTTTTCAATGCTTAGAAAAACGTCCCTCTTCTCTCTCTGTTTATTATATTTAAGTTTATAAAGTATTGTTATTGTCATTATTAAAAATTCAATATTATTATTGTTTTTTATTAAGAATTCTTTACCTTAGACTACTCTATACACACATTTCGCAACTTATACTGGCTCGATATGAGCAACATTTATGGAAAAATTTTTCATTTTGTTTTTTAATTGGTTTATTTAATTATTTTCAATGTAAATTTAGGTTTTTTGTGAAAGGTTTTAGTGATCAGATTTCTTTAACATACTTAAGCCAGTGTTCGCATTTTATTTTACATTATTTTACATTTATTTTACATAAATAAATATGTATAATAAAGCTTTCAATGAAATTAAAATTTTTATTGATCATCATAATGGTTGTCAATTAAATATAATTTTAATAAAGGATAATTACAAAGCGAATATTGCTATAGATATGCAAAATGACTAATCTGTTATTTTATACTAAAAAATTTAATTAATTAGAGTTATTATACTTTTTTAAAATAATTGTTTTGATTTATTGGGTAAGTACTTGAAGTAAGGGTTAAACCAGAGAATATTTATGAAATAAGGTCTCTTAGACTATTAAAGAACATACGGGACTGTGTTTATTACACTAGGAATATACCGTATTACCTCGCAAACAGAGGAATTCCGGTATAAGTGAAATTTGCCATTTTTGAAATTTGTATTCATTGGTGCTCACCGGCCTCTATATGGTATAAAGCGAATGCTAAATTTTTAAGCTTAATCTTACTAAAAATACGTAATATTGTAATATTAAAGTTTATGGTATCAAAATTAATATTACAAAAATATAATTGTTACATATTTAAATTTATTAAAATAATATTTGAATTTAAAAAATTATTTGATTAAAATAATTAGCTTATTTTCATAGTTTATTTTCAATATTAAATATAAGCAACAATTCTAACATATATATGTTATATTGACCGTATCTCAACGTGCAGTATCGCCACTTGTACCACATAATGGTCATATTCACTTTGTAACGGTGTGCCGCTGTTTGTGCGCTAATACGGTACTGGAGTTAGCCTTACAAGAGTTAACCTTAAAACAAAATTTTAACGTATTTAAACTTTATTTGTGAGAGAGTGTTAAAGATTTTTAAAAAAATTATTAATTAAAATAATACTGATCAGAACAGGTATACAAAATTAAATAATATGATTATTTAATACAGTATGCATATGTAGAACCCAAACCCAAACCTCATTCTCATTTTTCTAAACCTTTTTCTCCATCTCTTTTCCCTGTTTAACATTTGAATTTAATCAATGATGGAATTTATCACCAGAATATTATTGAATAGGATAAATAATTTTAGATATTACTGTATATTTTTATATTGAATTAATATATATGTAACATTAATAAAATGATTTTATATTTTCAATAAAAAATGATTTATAAAAACAATGTGATTTACTTGTAATTTATAAGAATTTATTTAAAAACTCGAGCTGCTGTTATAACGCCAGCGTTAACCTAATGTTATTTTTCTAACTTGACTAAAATTAAACTATACAAGGAATAATAAGGTTAAACTGTTGTAATGAGTTTCACTACTAACTAATTAACAGTAATGTAATTAATTAGCAGTAATGTAACAGTAAAATGTGTAGTATATCGCGAGAGACTTCGACATTAGAAGTTAACACAAAAGGAATGATCATAAAGTATAGATATTTGATAATTAGAAATATTAATAAAATTAAATCAAAAATTATTAAAATGTGTTTTTTGTCAGTTTATTTAATATTGAACTAAATTAATTATTTTGTTCATTGTTTCTTAATATTTTATATATATTTTAAATATTTTATCTGTTCTTTTAAAGAACAATTCAAATAAAATTTATTAAAATGATTAATTTCAAAATAATTTTTTTTCTTCAAATAACCATTTTCTAGTGTTATTTGGAAACAAAATTTTATGAAAAGAGAAAATTATATTTATTGAGAGTATTTTAAATCAATTTAATGCAGTATTCTTTTCAAATTAAAGTTTCTAAAAATATCTTTAATAAACTTTGTAAGTAAAAATTGTAAAATGTTCCCATTTATTAGATTTTTAAAAAATATTTATAAACCCAAATAAAACTATTAAGGAATTCATTTTGAGAAAACACTATTGTATACGTGATATTGAGATATTTAATGAAGAAAATTCGCGAAATTTAGTCTGAAAAATAACTATTCTTTGATATGAGTATTCTTAATGAATACATTTAAAAATTCATTATTTTGTTGTATCCTAAAATTTTTATTTTTATTAATTTTTTTCATAATTAGAGAATATAATGTCAGTAAAACTAACGAGTTTCGTAAGTAGAATAAAAACAATACAGTATAAGATATTTTAGGAATTAAACAATATGTTAAAAATTATAATGAATTATAGTGCTAGAAATTTAGTTTTTGATTTTTACAGATAATTTTTCAAGTAATGTTTTTATGTTTTTATTAGAATACATACATTGATTATGAATATCAAAATTTAATATCGCTATAAAAATACATATCACATATAAATAGTTTATATACATAGTTACCAGCATTTATTTTTTTCAAATAAAATTCTTTAGGGAAATATGGAATAAATTTTTGGAATTTGAATGCCATATCGGAGATTTGGCGAGTGTGATCAAAGTAGAGAAAAGGCGCGCTCAAGCCATAGATCGCATTAACAAATCGACGTCAGAGACTGCATGGCTCGTTGACCGCTATAAGTTTCAAGATTTGCTTCCATGTTCTGTACCCGAATTGCGATCCATTGGTTACGTAATCAAACATTCACAACACAATCCATTTACTCCTACAGTCGCTAATGTCGTTCAGAACTCTGGACATTCAGCGCTGTCCACGTATCCAAAGCCAGACTTTTCACAAATGGTTCCGTTTAAACCAAAAACAAATCCAAGTAATGTTCGCCAGTGCAATAAAAATGCGTTTAACTAATAATTTGATTTAAATTGTAGTCGGAAACATAATTCCTGGCGGTATATTCCCTCCGCCACCAGCTGTTGGCATACTTTTAGCTCAATTGCCTCATCCCTCATCATTTCGCGGTCCATTTGTCTCTGTTGACGATCTCATGAATCTCTTTCGCACAAACGTTTCGATATCATCGCTCGATAGTCTGCCGCGACCCGAAGGACTTCAAGGACAGGAGGGGCGCAAGTATTTCAATATTGCTATAGAGGCGGCAGAAAACAACACTAATAACGCGAAACGGATTAACGAAGACGAAGAGGACAACGACGGCGAGGGATCGAACTTAGTTCCGCCTCAGTATGATATTTATCGAAGTCGACAGTTACAGAAACGACCGAAATTAATTTAACTTTTTTATTATCAAAGTAATATTATGATCAATGATATAGAAATTCGCATCACATTATGTTTATTTAATTCAATTTTAGTACACAAAAAAAATTAATTTTTCAAATAAATTGATAACAAATAATATTTCATTATTATAACATTAACATCGGTTTAAATAAAAAATTTACATTTTATATTTTCATAGTGTATTTCCTATTCATTTTATACGTCACTTCTGCCAAAGCGTAAAAATGAGTGATCATTATAGTCAAAGCCATCGGTCGGTCTTTTTTTACTGTTACGGCCAAATCTTAAAAAACTTTGCTCATTGAGTGAAGGATTATGATATCTTCTATCTCTTACGGATAGTGCAGAACCTATTCATATAATTTTCAATTAATTAAATTAATAATTATTTATAATTATTAGTTGTATACCTTGTAAGCTAGGATTGGCTCTATATTTATCTACCGCTTCAATAATGACACGCCCGAGAAGAATGCCGAGCGGGTGTTGTGTTAAAGTTTTTCTCAATATGATTCTTAAATCGGGATCATTAATATTTGGAGACGAACTTCTTTTTTCACTTTCGATAACTGGTTGGCATATTGTATGTGCAATAATTAATGTTAAACAAAATGTGCTTAATATGCCGGTATGACATGTAAACTTCATAATTTTGATTACTTTTTCCTGGAATAGAACTCAAATTATTAGCCAAACCAATGTTAATGACGCATACATGGGTCATATATAGGTAGGGAACATCTTTTTCGGTCCGTTCAAAAAATTAATCAAATTGGATGTTTTTTTTGTAAAATGTTGAAACTTGAAGTCATATTCGGTTAAAAGGAAAATAATGTGCAGAAATTTTATGTAAAATAACGGATTAATTCACATTAATAGAGTAAAATAACTGTAATAACATGTTTAATAAAATAATGTCACATTCATTATTTTATTCAATTTTAAAATTGAATCTAATGAAGAATTCGATGGTCTGATTAAAATATTAAAATTAATAATTTGTAATTGATTTTCTTAAGTATAAATAGAAATTTTCATTGCATAACGCGATATCGTGTATAAGACGAACTCAATTTTTTCTCCGAAAGTTAACTTTTTTCTTTAGATAAGACCGTTCTTATATACAAGAACTTAGGATATATAAAAATCTTATAACTTGAAATTAATAATCAAAAACTATCTTCCTTACAGCTAATCTATATTCATACCTACATTACACATTCTATAGGCATAGACAATCTTTAGACATTCAATTATTTATATTTCAATATTTATTAGAATTTTTATATAATTTTTCAATATAATGAAAATATCAAAGCTTACCTCAATATATTAAAAAGACTTAATTATAAAAATCATGAATAACTAATATACGTTATAATCAGACAAATTTCGAGCACAACTATCTAACTGTAAGTTTTCCAATCGAATGAAGATTAAGTATTATAGATCTTAAGATACAAGTAATGAGTTTTTACTTGTGATCAAAGTATGCGTCGAATCATTACAACTATGGTATAGACAAACACAGTGAAGTAAGGTAAGCGTAGCAGAGTGGCGCAGTGGAAGCGTGCTGGGCCCATAACCCAGAGGTCCGTGGATCGAAACCACGCTCTGCTACTACTTTTTTTGAAAATGCTTTTTATGTTTTTTTTTGCTATCAAATTAGGGAAATAGGTTGTAAGCGTTTTAATTAATGGCGAATGACAAAACATGACCACTCGGCCCACATTGGTATGACTTGAAACAAAACAATATTCATTTCAATAGAAAGTCAATTTCGTATACTATAAACAGCTAACGTTTGGATTGTATAACTTTGAGATTAATGTTAGATATTGTCAGTTAATGTCGGACACAGTCATGCCATTAGGAATTAAGTATTTCTAAACACACAAACAGTCGATATCAACCAATATAATTAACTCGATCTCATATATAATTGATAAACAGATATAAAACAGATTTTTATATAAGAAACACTAAAGCATTCTTCGAACTACTTATGACGTAATTGTATGAGCATTTGCTAATAACAAATTTTAATGAATTAATGGAAAATTAATTATTTAATTTTTGCAACTTATTAAATAACAAAGCTTTTTTAATGATGTATAGACAAAAAAGTAAATCGCAAGTGATTAAGAAATTTTTATCTTATTTTGTATTGATTTTAAAAGTATTTATAAAAGTAATAAAATTATTTTGCAACTCAATAATTAAAAACATTGATAGAGACGTACAGACGTACAGACTTATTCACATAAATTCAAATACTCGTTTTAATAATTGTTTAGGTTTACAGATTAAAAATCAAACGATTAAATAAGTAATAATTCTTTAGAATGAAAGGGAAGGATAGTGAATGGGGTTAGTATTGAAAATGAAAGAGAGAGAGAGAGAGAGAGAGAGA
>JAQIYA010001616.1:0-12148 GCA_034699355.1 Microtritia minima
GTATCCAAAATTTGTCTTCAATGCTATTGTAAAACTAAACCTCATTCAATATTTTGGATGATTTTTGAAAATTAAAATAAATACAATTATGTTTTACTAAATAGTAATAATTTACAATTTGCTTTAAATATTTTATTATATAGTCATATCATATATAACAAGCAAACTTGTTTTATTAAAGTCGTTTATTTTTACCTTTTCAAAATTTGAACACATAAAAGACATATTATACATACAAGACAATAATTAAATTTAGTCTTAATTAAAATTTATTTATTAAATTTTATTTCTTAAACATCTATTATTTATAAACTAGTATTTCATCACGTTTTAACAAACGTATTAAAAAATTACAAAAATAGTTTTTTAGTCAATAATTAATAATCGTTCCAAAATGTAATAATAAATATATATGTAATATTGAATATATAAATAATTTATAATTAATATAATTAGTGCCATTATTTAAATAAATAAAATGAATTATGTTTACCTAATAGATGGCAGGTGTCTTTGTAGACTTGTATTAAGATTATTGTGGAATTTTTTGCTATTGTTTTATAAAGTGATTCATTATGTATTTCAAACTATAAATAAATGCAGAAATAGCTATTGTATAAATCTGTTAAGTAAGAATAATAATTAAATTTGTTTGTTTCGTTTGTAAAATTACTTTAATTGTTTATATATTGCCATAATTAAAATTTTATTAGTTATTATAATACATTACTAAACATACATTATTAGTATTTAAAAATTTAATATTTTGTCGTGATTAATGACATTTGTTTTTTCCAAAATGAAATTTTTGATAATTATGAGAAAAATATAATAAGTAAAACAACAATCGTAAAATTTTATGTCCCAAATTAATGGCATGCTTTCGAAAGATAAGTTTTAGAATTACATTAATTTAAGCAAATAAAAATATTGATTTATAAATAAAATAAATATATTTTTAAATTTATTTTAAAAATATCTTTAAGTATAACTTTTACAATAATTTAATTAAATAAAAGGTTACACATTTTGTTGCACATGTCGCACATGTTGGGACAACTTCTTACTTTTGCGATGTGTGCGAGAAATTTCTTACGCTAGTAATAATTGAAACTAGCAAACAATAATGATGACCTATTTGATATTTTAATATGATTAGATTTTTTCATCATCTTATTAAATCAATTTCAGTTTTTAGATAAGCTTCATAATCTGTAGGTGAAAATTTCGCTAATATGTTTTATTTATTCAAATTAATATATTGTCTCATAAATTTAATAAATCATTATTAAAATTAAACATTTTCCTTATTTAAGTTAACTTTTATTAAATAGATTCGTGAGAATTGAAAATTTGTTTTCGTGATGTTTATCCTTCAAACACAATTAATAATTAAGGCAGAAAAACTTTGACAATTAAATAAATTTTCATTTAAAGAATATATATATTTACCATATCATAATAAGTGTTCTTAATGTTAAGAAATTAGTTTCTAAAATAAATTAAAATGCCATTAAATTCTGCAAATAATTCAGAAATCAATAAATTTTTTGCTAATAAATCCGTTTTCATCACTGGAGCCACTGGTTTGGTGGGAAAAGTTTTGGTGTTTAAGCTATTGCTCTCAATTGAAAGTATTAAACGAATTTACATATTGATACGAGAAAAAAATGGAAAAACATTCAAACAGAGATTTGAAGATTTAATTACAAAAAGTCGCGATTTATTTACCTATCTTGACAGTGGTTTGCTTGAAAAATTGACACCAATCCAGGGCGACGTTGGCATTACTGGACTGGGTTTAAGCGAGTCGGACGCTAATACTATCATTAACAATGTGTCAATTGTTTTTCACTCCGCGGCTGATATCACTTTTAATACGGATCTCAAGTAAGAATTCTACATATTATTAATTAAGTAAATTTATTTTATCAATTTTCTATAAATTGAATGGAAGACGTCTTTGAAAGTTCTTCCATTTAAATAAAACTTGCAAAATATAAAATATCAAAATAGTTAATTACATTCTTTATTACTAATATGTGCTCTCATTTTGTTCATTTATAGACGCCAACTGATAATTAATGTCTGCGGAACTAAAGATGTCATCGACTTTTGCCGAAAATTTAAAAAATTAGACTCACTCGTACACGTTTCCACGGCTTATTCAAATCCTTCGCAATTAGTTATCGAAGAAAAAGTTTATAAAAATCCATCGAATCCGTACCAATTGATTGAACTCGCGAGGTATTCATGACTTATTTGTGAATATACTAATCTTTTGATTTGTATTTCAATTTATTTCAAACTTAAGTACACAAAAGTAAAAAACACACCATAGTATAGGATTTTAAATATTTATTTTAGAAAAGACGAAACACTAGAAGCTGAAAACTATTTGGGAAATTTTCCCAATACGTACACGTTTACCAAAAATTTAGCTGAAAACTTGTTGTGCGATGAATTTCACGCCAAACACATTCCGGCCTGCATTGTCAGACCAGGCATTGTTTGTCCCACTTTTAAGGAGCCTGTTTCGGGTTGGATCGACTCGCTTAATGGTATTAGCGGTGCCATCTTAATGGCTGCCGTTGGTCTGGCCAGAACCGGTACGGGAGACTTGCAGGCAAACGTTGATCCGATTCCGGTGGACTTTGTAGCCAACACTTGTATCGCCGCCGCCTGGACTGCCGCTACCAAATAGTAAGCGATTAAAATTAAAATTAACTTTAATTTAAGTAAAATAATTTATAATTGAATAAAGTAAAAGCGAGCTTCGAGTCTACAATTGCAACACATCGTGTTTGGGTGCGCCTCAGTTCGACACGTTTCAGCACATCGGCTACGAGACCACTAAACAATATCCGCTGTTGAAGACCATCAGACCGGTGGCCAAACCGACCTCTATGTTTCATATGCTTCCGGTAGTGTTTCATTTGACTCGATTCTTCTCCGAGACCTGTTTCGGTGTTCTCTGCGACTTTGGATTGCTCTGCATTGGAGAGAAAAGATTGTAAGTTGTGGTTTGAAAAAATTTGGTAATTTTTAAAATCTTTATAATCTCAACAAAAGCTCGTGAATTGTAGATTGAATTGAGTTATTTTGTCATTTATTTTTTAGTGTATCAAAACTAATAAATAGACTGCACAAGACTCACGACGCTATGCAGTGTTTCATAGCCCGAAAGTGGTACTTCACAAACAACTGTTTCATTCAACTATCGGAGGATTTAATTGGCGACGATAGGACCACATTTGACTGCGACGTTCGCCAAATAGATTGGATCGCGTTTTTCAAATCTAGTTATTTTCAAATGCGGAAAATTTTTTTGAGAGAAAAAGACGGGGACTTCGAACGCGCCCAAAACAGAATTAAATAGTTAGAAATTAATTTTATATTTAAACTCTAAATTTAGTATATTTTTAAATTTATAGCTTAATAATTGGATACTCGTTTGTAAATCACATACTGTTGTCTATTGTTTGGTATTTGATATTGTCTTACACTTCAATGGAGTCGTGGTTTGCTATAACTATAAATTGCTATAACATATCCGCTGAAGAGATTGGTTATATTCTTATATTTGCATCTTTCATGCATTCATCAATTAAAGAAATTTTATTCAAACGAAATAAATTCATTCAAAATAATTAAGAAAAAATTTAAATAAAATAAGTACAAATTAGTCTTTGTTTAATAGATGTAATTTTTAGGCATATTTTATATTTCTATAAGTTTGATAAATACTATAAAAGTTTATTTTAGTGCATGTAGTTTTTAAAACGAGCTAAAATAATAACAAATAATTTAATATAAGACTAATATAATTTGTTTTTAAATTAAATTTTATGTATTTATTTAAAATGGTATTTATATGGTTATATTGTAATTTTTATGATATTGTTTGTGTAGGAATAAAAATTTAATAGAATATCTAATCGTCAATAAAATTAAATAAATGTAAAATATGCAGAAAAATAGTTTTCTTTAAAGTATGTTAACAAATAATGAAGTACAGGTAAAAGACATTATATGATATGATATGGTTACCGATAAGGAATTGATTTGTAATGTGATAAATATAAAATAGTTTTTGGTAAAAATCCAGTTTTTCTCTACAAACAAAATCTGGTCAGTTTGGTGGTGTCACCAGTTTAAGGAAATTATGAGTTTATAAATTATAATTAAATTCGAAATAACTTTTTCCCTTAAATCCTCCTGTAGAACAGGCTTCAAAGTTAGTAATAAATGAATTAATAAAATAATTTTTAAATTTTATTAAACATTTTCATATTACAAATAAAATTATAAATTTATTTGCACAAGAAATAACTTATCTAACAATTGTAAAAATTATAAATCATTTTGCTAAAATAATATAACAACTCAACACTGTAATTGAACTAAATTTTTAGCCTAAATACAAATATATCTATATTATATATATATATAAATCAATATGTATATTGATTTAATTAATCTTCTTTCCATTTCCAACATTTCCATCAGTTTTTCTAATTTTACTTTTGTAGGCTTTCATATAGAAATAAAAAAATAGCGCGAAAAATATCGGCGGTTGAGATAAACCCAAATAGAGCCAAACATACGGATAGCCGGTTTGAAAGAAAAATACAAAAACCCCGTACAAGCCGTAAATCACAAACTGCCACAACTGCATGATTGTGATGTACTTCTTCCACCACAGGTACTTCTGCACCTTCGGTCCCATCGCCGCGAGCGCGTAATACGAGTACATCACCACATGGATGAACGAGTTAATGAGCGCGAAAAACACGGCCGACGGCACGAGCGGATTGATGCTGAGACAGAGAAAGCCGAAAAACGGCACCACCGAGTGATGGTAGAGGTGGAGGAGCGTGACGTGGGTCTGCTTTTTGCGAACCACGAAAAAGATGGTGTCGAACAGGTCCACGAATTTGGTGATCCAATAGAAATAGCCCAAATGAATCTCGCGGAGCGCCTGGTCTGTGGTGTCGTTCACGTCCGGATAGGCGAAGATCAGAAAGCGTCGCCCGTAATCGCAGTGCACAATAGCCATTACGAAAGCGCCGAAATTGATGGCCGCCATACTGGTGTTGTACACAAACATTAAGTTTCTCAGACCGCATGGTCTGCGGCTCAGCATCAGACTCGGCCCGACGTATTTGGAGTAGAATACATAATTGAGGAGAATGGAGAGCATCAGCCATGGAGTGCTGAAGTTGAGCAGAATCAGGTGTCGTGTGCGTCGATCGGCGGCATCGGTCCAGTATTGGCTCAAATAGTAGATCGTGTCGTTTGACATCCTATAACATATCCTAATTTATAGCACCACAAATAACCCGCAATATAAGTAAACAATTTGTATTTGTATTCATAAAATTTCCTAAAGATTGATAGACTCTTGTCTTTAAAATTACTCACTCAATGATGACAAATGATTTATTAAGTGTGTAGATATTTAATTGTAGAATAAATAAATTAATAATTTACAATGTTTTAGAACTATTATTTCGGTATTTTTTGTGTTTTTTTAATTAAATATAATTATTTGGGTAAAAAATATACAGTCGAGGAAATTAAGCATCATTTTAATAAATGATGTTTTGTTATCAAATATAATTATATAATTGTTATCATTTTTAAATTTTATTATTATATGATTTATTAAACGTATTTTAACCGTATTAAAGACATTATGTATTTTCATTGTGGTTTGTAAAAACACCTTTAAATATTCGTAATTTAGCGAAAAGTTTTATGACGTAAAATTTTTAAGTATAATTAATTCTTTATTTTAATTACGAATTTAAAATCAGAAACAATTTGCATTAATAGCATATTAAATTTCACATTTTTCACAATCTTAACTTTAATATCAACATTGGTCATCATAGCAGTGGTTATAACATCACCATGTCTATCAAATCTATGTAAGCAAAAAATTTAATACATATATTTAAAAAATTTAAAATTATTATGATTAAAGTAATAAAATATTAATAAATTTGAGGATTCTATAAAAGCGTAGGCTTCTCAAAGGTAACCCAAAAGTAATACAAATAATGTCCTATATTTAATCATAGGCAAATAATGATCATAATTTTAAGAACAATTTATAACTTTGAAATGTAATATCGAGCGCATGCATTAGTAAATGATAAAATTATATCATTGATTTGTACTTCATTTCATTTCGAACTTTGAACTTACCTTTAGAAGCAATGACTTTCCACACTTTACTAAAAAAAATTTCACATATTAGTTAAGTGGCAAAAAAACCTTACGATTGACATCAATTAATAATTTTATTGTTTTTAATTAAATCAGCTAAATCTGAATGTAAGAACACTGACATTTGAAATGAGCGCTTTTGATTGTACATATAATGCGCGTTATTTATGCTTCATTTTAGTTACCTTTGAGAAGCTTACATTGTTTGAGAGTTACTTTGAGTTTATCCTATAAATAAATTTATTTTTATTAAATTTAATTTATTTTTATATAATATATAATAATTTTGATTTTTAGTTGGACTGTAGATATTCTAAACCAGCTCTGGGACGAACACGATCCGCGGACTAAGCATTATCCGTTACTAGGAGTCAGTCCGTGGATGATTGTATCGATAATGGGCTCATATTTACTTTTGGTCACTCAAATTATACCGAAATTAATGAAATACAGAAAACCATTTGAATTGCAAAAAATGATGCTCTTCTATAATATAGTTATGATAATCGCGAACGTCTACTTCTTCTGCATAATTATAAAGCAATGCGATTATGGACGCCGTTTCTGGGACTTCGAGTATCCAACAAGGAATGACTTTTCTCCGCGAACGATGTATGAGTTGCGTATGGGTTACATGTATTGGTTGACCAAATTAGCCGATCTGTTCGACTCGTTTCTGTTTGCGTTACGTAAGAAACAGTCTCACATAACCTTTCTTCATCTCTATCACCACACAATCGTACCATCGTTTGGTTGGATCTTTTTCAGAGTTAATCCTATGATACCCGCAGTTGGATTTTTCGGTCTAATCAACACTTTCATTCACGTTATAATGTATTTATATTACGCTCTGTCCTCATTCGGGCCACCAATTCAGCCCTATTTATGGTGGAAAAAGTACATCACTTCTCTACAATTGGGCCAATTTTTAATCCTAGCTTTGTATGGTGTTATAGTATTTTTCAAGCAAACAGGTTATCCAAAATTTTGGCTGTATTTAGCTCTAAGTCAGCCACCATTTTTCTTTTATATGTTTTACAATTTTTATCAAAAATCTTATAATAGAAAAAAGAATAAACAAATCTAAAGATTATATGAATAAGTAAATCGACTTAACTTAGACTATTAATTAATGTTAGTCTATTAAATAATTATATTGCAACAAAATAAATAACTTAAGAAATAATGATTTAATATATAAAATTTTTGAATATTGTGCATAATATTTATCTGTAAAATAAAGTTTATAATTTTTTAACGTCTCTATTAATAAATCAATATAAAATTTTTGCGTATTAAAAATATATGTATAAAAAACTAGAAATAAAATTTTGATTTACGAAATACAAGTTTATTTTTATCAATTTTTGGGAAAGTTTATAAAACAAATTTTCCATTCATTATTTAACGTGAAATTATAGAGTAATATAACATAATGATCATAATGATCATATACATATCATATACATGTATAATTTTTTATATTATACTAAAATCATGATAATGTGAAAATAGAAGCGTGAAATTTTTATGTTTAATACAAATTATTTATAATAATTATTATTATTATTATAATTCGCGGATTATTTATAAATAATGTTTAAAAAATGTTATGCTGTATTATAAATACATAGTTGAGGGATAGATTGAAAACTTTCAAATAATAATAAATTATTCATTATTATTATGATTTGCGAATAACTTAACAAATGTATGCTAATTTTATAATCTATGAGAAATGAAATTCACTGACTGTTTGGTAACATTGATAAATAGCAATTAATTTTATAAAAATAAAATTTCAACACAAATAGTTAAAGTCATACTTAATTAAAATAGCATTTATTTTCGTATTATTTCATAGCATTTTTTAAAAACATTGTTCACATATTTCATTGTTATTTCATTATATGTTTCATTTGATTTATTAAAATTTTCATAAAATTTTTTCATTTTCTTTTAAAATAATTATCGGTAATTTCAAAATATGTGCTATTAATTAACAATGATTTACAGATATAGGTGAGTACCCTTTTGTTTAATTTTTAATTTAATTAGGTTTTTGATGAAGTAAGCAATACATTACATCCAAATAGTAAACAAGAATAAAAACTGCAATTCATTGGAGTGATATGTTCGCAACTTCAATAAAATACTATCTCTACCAGCTCTGGGATGAACCCGATCCGCGAACTATGGATTATCCGTTTATCAATAATCCATGGATAATGGTTTCAATAATGGGCTCATATTTACTTTTAGTCACCAAAATTATACCGAAATTAATGGAACACAGAAAACCATTTGAACTGAAAAAAACAATTCTTGTCTACAATTTAATGATGATTATTGCGAACTTCTACTTCTTCTGCATAATTGTCAGAGATTGCGATAATGGACGCCGTTTCTGGGATTTCAAATATCCAACAAGAGATGACTTTTCTCCGCGAACGATGTATGAGTTGCGTATGGGTTACATCTATTGGTTGACCAAATTAGCAGATCTGTTCGACACGTTTCTGTTTGCGTTACGTAAGAAACAGTCTAACATCACATTTCTTCATCTCTATCACCACACAGTCGTGCCATTGTTTGGTTGGATATTGTTCAGAGTTAATCCTCTCATACCCGCGGGTGGAGTTTTCAGTCTACTCAACACTTTCATTCACGTTATAATGTATTTATATTACGCTCTGTCCTCTTTCGGACCACCAATTCATCCCTATTTATGGTGGAAAAAGTACATCACTTCTCTACAATTGGGCCAATTTATAATCCTATCCCTGTATTTTATAATAGTATTTGTCAAACAAACAGGTTATCCAAAATTTTGGCTTTATTTAGCTCTAAGTCAGCCACCATTTTTCTTTTATATGTTTTACAACTTTTACCAAAAATCTTATAATAAAGTAACAAATAAAATGATTTAATAATTTAGAAATTAAAATAAATTGAAATTTAATTTAATTTTGGTATCATATTATAATAATGAAATACGTATTGAAAAACGGATTATAATGTTCGTTACACGCGCTAAACATTTCATAACTATAATAGGATTTCTTAATAATACTAGGATTCATAAAAAACGGTTTTATAATTAATATATTTAATATTTACAAAATTACTTAATATTTTCGACATATTTCATAAACCATTAATGGATCAAAATTCTACATCGGAAGCTGTCTTCAGTAATCCCTATTTGTTGGAGAAAATAGTTGAGAATCTAGATATCAAAACTTTGTTTAAGTGCAGTACAGTTAGCAAAGAATTTCACGACGCGATTGATTACGAGAATCAGAAGCGCAAAGATATCGTACACCTGTTTCTGTTAGAGACACAAGCGTTTCTAGACTTAGTAGGCCTAAATGGAGCATTTCTTCATTACACCAAACACTTGTTAAATATGCGCCCGAAAAATGTGCTGATTTTTGTTGGCGGTAAACATTGGATGGATTATTGGCAGCACAGTCTGCGAGATCTATGCGAACATCTGCCGAAACACTGTACCATCACTTACATCGATGGCGGCTTTCGCGCACTCATCAGCGCTATACCATTTAAAAGTGTACAAATAGCTACAGGCGATCGCGGCCGACAAGAATCGGCGCAAGGATTTGATTATCCATGTCTGTAGTTTGCATTGTATTGCAATTTAATTTAACGCTCACTTATTCCACTCCGTTAGTCATGTCTTGTCTGCTGTTTCCCGATATGGACGGCATCGATATTCGAGTCTACACAGACTTTGGGCACATCAGCACCGATGGTGTGAAATGTATGCTATACTTTCCATCGACCAAACCGAGACGGCAGGGACGGAAGCGACGGAGAGATTTCTCATTGGAGAAGATGAATGAACTGATCCACGCTTTAGGCCATCGGGTGGCGTTCGGCTGCGGTTCTCCTAAGGTTACCAAAATGATGGACACATCAGCGCCGAGTAAGGAAGTACTGAGACCGCGCCTTATCTTAACATTCGGTGGACGTCGAGTGCGGGCTTCGAGTGTTGTGCTCTTCACAGAGAGAGCCAATGAGAGCCAATATTTGGCACAATTGATTGCCTTCAAGAGTGCGCTCGACTTTGACTGCGATGACATCAAACAGTCGACAAGCATAGCGTTTCTGTTCACCTATACTTATACCAATTTATCCGAGATTGGGCTCGCGTTTCGGTCGTTGTTTCCCTGTATTAGCATTTTTGGATTGCAGTCGAAACAGAACTGTTACGGTCACTACTGTTCGACGTGCGCTCATGTTTATACGGACGGAGATGTGGAGAACCGACTCGATGTCGAACATAAATCAGTGCTCGTTTTGGTCAACTTTTCGCTTAAAAGAGACGCTTAATAGGGGAGAATAAATGTATTTCAATAGCTATTTGATAATTGATATTTTACTCAAAATTAATTTTGCGCATAAATTTATATTTTATATAAATTTTATGATTATATTGTGTTTCGTAAAAATTATGACAAATAAAAATATTCGAACTTATTTAGTGCTGCATAAAAGCTAATGCTTTACATTTTCTGAAAACTGTGTAAAATGGGATTTTGAAATTTGAAATTATGAAATTGAATTGAATTTATAGAATATTAATGTTTAATTAGAACACAAATTATATTATAAAATGTTCTGCTTATTTCTATAAAACAGAAATATAATTGTTTAATAAGTATTATTATCTCAAATTTAATATTGTGTTTGTTAACTGCTCAAAAATTAAAATTATTTAATTATTGATTTATATTTTAAGCAGTATTTGTCATTAATTTTTAAATAAATGTTTGCACAGCCCTGCAATAAAAAATTATATATATGAAAATAAAATTCATGCAAATGAGCTGATTTGAACGTAATTGTAACTATTCGAGAATTACTTAAGCACTAACTTCGATAGTAATTAATGTATTTTATTGATAATATCTGCTTTATTTGAACTTTTTTATGAGAGTATGATTTTGCCGATTTGAGTTGTGAGCTCGGACTCGGAGTCTAGAGTCTCAAAATTAGACAACAAAGTTTAGGAGTCCTGAGTCTCAAACTATAGAGTGTCGTTAATTTAAATTAATTTCTCTAAATTAAACTTTACAAATTTATTGTGTAGGATAAAAAATTGATATAAAACTTCCTCAAACTAGCATATTGTGAAATATATTTCTGCGAATCAATAGATGGTATTTGGAAATTATTGTAATTTTAGAAAATAGATTTAAATTTTTTAAAAATAATTTTTGTAAAAAGCGTTCAATTATATCTAAAATTATATACATCAATAACAGTTTATTTCAGATTTCTATTATGCCATTGTATTAATAATAGTAGAAGTATCACATTTTTATTTAAGATTACTTTTTTTACTATATTATTGGGCATATAAATAATAAGGTATTTATCAAGTTTAGCACAAATTTATATTAAAAATTAAATTTATAGTTATATTATTAATAGTTAATTTTTATACTAAAAATTAGTATAATAAATTGAAATTTATTAAGTAAATTAAATATTAGATATTCACAGTCGAACATTCATAAAACTGAAAGAACTTTCATTGAATTATGGTTACAAATTCAATAAAAGACTATTTCTACCCGATCTGTGATGAACCCGATCCGCGAACTATTCATTATCCGTTAATCGACAATCCATGGATAATGGTTTCTATTATGGGCTCATATTTACTTTTGGTTAACAAAATTATTCCGAAATTAATGGAACGAAGAAAACCATTTGAACTGAAAAAAACAATTCTTGTGTACAATTTAATGATGATTTTTACGAACTTCTACTTCTTCAGCATAATTGTCAGAGATTGCGATTATGGACTCCGTTTCTTTGATTTCAAATATCCAACAAGAGATGACTTTTCTCCGCGAACGATGTATGAGTTGCGTATGGGTTACAT
>JAQIYA010001617.1:0-12146 GCA_034699355.1 Microtritia minima
AAATTCCCTTTCCTGATTCAGGAGTATAAGGGATGGCAACGGGAGTTACCTTAAGAGCAACATTAGCTACACATATATCTTGAAAAATTATTATTAGCAAGAATAAGCAACAAATTTTAACTTAATTTTTACTATTCGAGTGTTGCTTAAGTGCTCACTTCGTTCGCGCTTATGTATTAATATTTTTTATATACAATGTATTTCCAATAAAATATTTTAACAATTTCAACAAAACATTTCAACAATACTTTACATTTAACTAAACTATGCTAAACAACCTAAAACTAACACATTAAACTTTAATGTCTAACTTATATCACTTATAACTTATTCTTTGACAACTTAAAAGTGTACTAAAATGGCATTCAATTTTGTCCATTTGGGGTCCTTTTCCTTCTATCGGGGGAGGAGTACAAGCAGACAGACAGCCGGACAGACATCTCAAATCCATTATCTAGTTTGTCAAAAACAAAATCAGATAAAAACAGATTCAAAGTTTACAATTAAGATTATGTTAAATAAAATAAGAGAAAAAATATGCTCTCAAAGAATTTTGCAATAAGTTTAATGTTAATTTATAATCGTATAACAATAAATATTATTATTACAGATTGTTCATTATTACAGTCTATAACAATGAACAGTTAAAATTTTGCTCACAATTTTAGAACCTGTGATATCATTGACTATTTCAAATATTTTGAACATTTTCTGATATTTCTAACACTTTCCAGAATATATTCGACTGTATTTATAGAAAACAGATTAAACGAATACAAATATTAAACATTTTATAATTGACTTTACTGTAGAATAGTTTAAAAGCTTCAAATTCTAACATAAATACAAAAATATAAACAAAAGTTAAATATAGATTTTCAGGTATTGTTCGAAAATAATATTTATTTACATAAAGAAAAGTAAAATATTAAATAATTCAATAATTATTTATTTAATGATATAAACATAAGGTAAAATTTTATATTTATAAAATTAATTTAATTTAATTTTGAGTCATAATAATTAATACTACGCATAATTTAAGCTTAAATTCCGAAATTGAGAAAAATTCCGAATAAAGAATCACATTTAAATAAAGGATTGAATCACTTTAAGTAATATTCACATAATCTTCACATGATTTTCTTCTTAGTGGCAGTAAATCTTTCCATATACTTGTCGTGACCGTTCAAATTCTGAATATCCTTCTGTTCGAACAGATTTCCGTCAACAGCTAAGAGCGAAATGTGAGAATCGGCTAAAATAGGGTAAGTTATGGCCGATAACGGTAAACAGTTCTCTTCGAGTCTCAATACTTTAAGACGAGGACACAGAGCTATTGAGTCCGATATGAAAGAAATTTGATTTTGATTCAAATTAATTTCTGAGGCCTGAATTTGTTTGACGTGATCAGCGATTTGCGTGATTTTGTTTCGCGATAAGTCGAGAAAGTCTAGATGTTTAAGAGAGGCAAATATGTCGGGCAATGCTGTCAACTCATTGCCGGACAGTGTTAGTGATCGCAAGTGAATCAGTTGTGACATCGATTGAGGCAACTCTTTAATCAGATTGTTGTTCAGCGATAATGTCTCTAATTTTTTCAAATTCGACAACTCTTGCGGTAACGAAACGATGCGATTGCTGTTCAGCGAAAGGCTTTTCAATTGTTCAAAATTTCCGATATATGCGGGTATTAGTCGTAGTTTGTTGGCCGACAAGTCGAGTGTTCGCAACTGTTTCTGGAGTCGATTGATGTGCGGCGGAAACTCAGTTAATCCGCTTTTGCTGAGTTGAAACACTCCCGTCCGCGACGCGTTCTCCACGTGACGCGAAACGCTCTCCTTGTTTCCCATCGCTCACTCGTGTCACCACTCGTGTCCACCACTCGTGTCCACTATTATCTACTAATTATATTGCATACGAATATTGTGGACAAATGAGGTTCAATTCAAATCACAACAAACGAACGCTATTGAGGCGTCACTTATCGTCAATTACGTCGTAATATATGACCATATGATTGCTTGTGTTTACAATTGCTGACCACAAACAGCTGAACAGTTGCACACAAAATGGGATTTTTTGATTTCCTTAAAGAGGGTCCCGATTGGGAACGAGTGATGCCTCGATCTCCACGTCCGCCCACAGTAGGCATGGACTTACCGAAGGGCTGTTATATTCCTGATTGGAGACAATACAAGGTGGAGGACGCGCCGAAACTGCTTGACGTCCAGAAACGATTGGCGGCGCGAGGATTGAAGAGTCCGTGGCTTAGGTTTGTCACGTGTTTGTTACTCATTAGTGGTGACTAATGATTGAGTGTTAGGAACGACGTGTGGCGCTTCGAAAAGACGCACTTCGGGACGAAGAGATGGAGGGTTTACTTCTTCCTCACGAGAGGACTGTTTCGCGTCGGTTTGCCTTTGTTTGGATTGACTCTCATCTACGAAATCTATATTAAAAAGCCTGACGACCATCACTGACACGGCACTGATATCTCTGCCGATTATGAATATTATGTGAATTACTTGCTAAATATGTAGACATTCAAAGAGTTAGTTCAATAGATATACAATTAGAATATTTACATTTACGTCTTATAATAATACTAAAATTCTAACTAAATCTTGAAAAGAAATTTGTGTTATCAAACATTTCTATAACCCTGTTGTGAGTGCCGACTATTTGACACTATATTTGATTGTATTGTTTAATTATAATCATAATAGTTAGTAATAAAAATTTGTGTGGCTATGGTTCGCATAAAATTATCTGCAATAATATTTGAAATTTAGTGAGGGTTACAATTTTATTTGCATAATGTGCGACTCTATGCAAATAATGCAAATGATTAAAATTTACTTGATTTTGCGCTATACTTAAAGTGAGTTAATTCAGTGATATTTAAATTGATCGATCTCTGAGCTCTATTAATTCACAGCATCTCAAAGATTTTTAATTTAAATTTAAATCAAACTTTAAATTTAGTATAATTTACTATCAATATAAAAGAACTTTATAAAATTATAAATTACCCTAAGATTTCTTTTTTAAGACGATCTTATCTAATGAAAAAAGTTAAGTTTTAAAAAAATAATTAATTTCGTCTTATACACGATACCGCCTTATCTAAAAGAACTTCGGGTATTTAAAAAATAATTATTTTACAACGGCCTGCAAGAATGCATAGAAGTGAGCTTATTTCAACGTTATTTTTATTTATTTAAAATATGTGTTATGTGAGCCATTACTTAGTTCTTGCTTTTTGTATTTTCAGATTGGCTTTATATTTATTTTAGCTTTTTATTTTAATAATTGATTGTCAACAATACTTAAACTTTTTTAGTATTTAGTAACTGTTTTAGTATAGCTGAGAAGATTTCTATTTCTATAAATTTCTTACTAGAAATTAAATGATCAACTATTAAAAACTAAATGAAAAATACAAATTGAGTTTCTCAGAATTTTACTTAAATATTTTATTTAATGGCTTCACTTTATTTATTTAATTAAATAAATAATTTGGTGAAATACTGTTAAATTATAACAAAATGAGAATATTTTTTTTGATTCTAATAGAGAGTGTGTAGAGAGTGAGCATTAGAAATAAAGTCAAGAGATGGCAGACTCGGACGTGTGAGTACAAGTGGACGACATATTAGACTATGTTATGCTAATGTGATAGTAATGCTATGTTAACACTATATTAACACTATATTAATACGACATCAGATCGCGTCTAACTATTGTTGCTGTTATAGCGTGCATAGAGTTGTAGTGTTATATACTATCTGTCAGTCATTTAGAGGTGAATCACATCGAAATCGACGCTATCAGAGGATCGCTTGACGTGCAATCAATTGCTTGAATCAGTGGTGAGTAATAGCTGTTTGAAGTGCAGGCAAATCGCATTTAACGGGTGTTGTATGTCATGTGTTCACTATAGTTATGTCTTCGGGTCGTATTCAAAACTTACAGCCTTTCGGTGAGCACTATAGAGATTACGATATGATTGATTGTTGTTGATTGACGTATGAGTGATGTGTTTGATTGACAGATCCATTCGCCGATGCGATCAAATCGGATGACAGCGGAGTACAGGACGGACTCATTCACATTCGCATTCAGCAGCGAAACGGACGCAAAACGCTGACCACAGTGCAGGGCATATCTGACAACTACGACAAGAAGAAAATAGTGAAGGCATGCAAGAAGGAGTTCGCATGCAATGGCACTGTCGTTGAACACCCCGAGTATGGAGAAGTGATTCAACTACAGGGCGATCAGCGCAACAACATTTGCCAATTCCTCACCAAAATAGGAATCGCGAAGTCGGAACAGCTCAAAGTTCATGGTTTCTAATCGACACATTGATTCGACACTAGCTTTTATTTTTAATAAAATTTAAATATACGTTAATTGAATTGTTGATTAAATAATCTGTTTTTATGTTTCTTAATTCAACTCTACCTGAACTCACTTCAATCTATACCGATATTGCGTTTTATATAAATTGCTTTAATTGAACTTAAATTGATGCTGTAATTGATTGATTATTAATTTACTCATTATATACAGATTGAATAAAACCATAGAAAAATGAATAGTTGTTACTTTTATATTTCAATCTATAATAATTTTTCACAAATGGCCATATTTTTATTGAATATCTCTATTAAACATTTCACATTCATTTAACACGCCTTTAATAAAAATTGAAATTATTTAAATTCAATGCTATATAATTACTTATTTGTATGAACTTCAAACCATAAATTTTATACATTCTTTTATTTAGACATCGATACTTCTTATTTTGGTAAAGAATGAATATCTCAATATAGACTACTCAAATGGTTTACTAAAGTATTGAATTTAAGCTCATTTATTAGTGATATGTAATATATTCTTAAATATTTTTAATTTAGAATGCGTTATAGTAATAAAATAAACAGAAATAATCAAATGCAAAACACTTCAATTTATTAAAATTCCAAATATTTGTTAATTCTATTTTGTTTTAACAGCATATATCGTTTTGGTCGATGAAAGTTGCTTTTGAAGTAACAAATTATAAAACATTCAATAAGTAACACCCAATACCAAGAATAAAGTGATATTATAAAAGCTTATTTTAGATTAAATAATTAGCACTTGAAAAACTATTCTTTAATAAAACTCGAATAATTGCAATATTATATTTATATATACTGTATATAAATTTTATAAATAAATAAATAGAATAAGAAAATTTAAAAAGGCTGTTCCGCTTTAATAATTTTACTAATGTTTTCACGAATTAGTTGATATCTCAATATGACTTGAGACAAGTGTTCCTTCTCTTCGCGATCTAATATTTTGAGAAAGTTGTTGAGTTCGGGAACTTCAAAGGCATCCCAAGCGATGTCTGCGGTATCGTTTTCCTGAAGGACAATCAGCTTTTCATCGCTATCGTCGTCATATTCCAATTGAATGCGAAGAGGCTTTTCTTGATCTCCAATACGTTTAAGTACAGTCATATTTGTTAAAGAATCAGTAAACGATAAATATAATGCAAATTTTTGAGGATTATCAACAACTTTAAATTTTTTTAGCATCGCTTTAATTACTTCACGACTAGTATTTTCACTGGTTATATGAATATTTTTAACAGTATCGCGAGGCATATAAAAACTGGTTAACGTCTGACGTCTGGCCGTATTTGTTTCATCTTCATTGATGATATCGTAGATAGAAGGCGGACGTCGACCGCTGATCACATTAATAGGACGCGTCAAATTCATGTGAACGCGTAAAAAGCCTCGAAATGTTTGTTTATTCTCGTCGACTATAGTGATACCCAAACCCGAACCTTTAGAGCTTCTCTTCTCGTTGTATTTGACTATTTTCAGTTTAAATGCATACGACTCACGAAAAATCGGTGACGACGGGCGCGAAAGAGTCTCCATTAAGTATGGCGTCTCTGCCACTCCCTGACAATCTATGCGAACCAGAATACGACATCGCAGATGACAAATGTATTTACAACGAGTGCACTGCAAGTATCGCACATAACTGGAGGCCACGCGTTGGTCGTCGTCGCCGACCACTGGCGTCCACAAGAACTCACCACAGCTGTCACACCACGTCGGAGCCGATAACGAGTGTTTCTTCAACAGTCGCGCATTTAATATCTATTTGGCTTTATATGCATATTAAACTTACTTTAAAGTTGTGTCCAATTCCTCGCTCGCTGTCGTCGATCTCTAAAATGTCAAAGTTTGCCAATTCTATCAATTCTCTTGATTTGGCGGTCGGTATTAGTGTTCCGTTGAGAAAACGAGCGATTGGTTTATTCGTGTCATTCGCGTGATTCATGTGATTCATGTCACTCAAGTCAGCGCTTCGTCTTTTACTGCCGTCGCTATCGTTGGATGGCTTACTGTTTCGTCGCCGAAACGGATTGCTTAACAAAAAGTTTTGAAAGAATGAGGTCGGACTCCAGTCATTCATCCATTGCAGGTGATTCATGATAGTTGTACTCAATTGCTTGATTTGCAACGTTTGCCCATTAGTGGCCGTCGGAGTGGGAGAAGTAGGAGATGTGGGAACCGATCGGCTCATCGCTGCCAATGCCTCGTCAGAGGTGTCCTCCTTTGATGAGCTCGACTTCACTGACGACATCGTTCATTGCGTTGTGTGACTCTGTCTGTCCGATAAATATTGCATTTCATGCTTACATGTGTTACTAAACAATTAATAGCATTGATATTTACTTTCACTAATACTGCTAATATTGAGCTGCATTTCCAAAAAAGTTATGCCATTATAATGCGGTTCCAGTGCTGAGCACAACACTCACCGTAACCCTCAACTAGTGTTCACTTTAATCTATAGGTTAACCTAACCCTACGGTTAAAGCATAGATTTGAGCCCAGGGTTAAAGTTAAAAGTTAACGCAATCAATAAATTTTGGATTAAATTCTTAACATAAATAAATGTAATTAATTAAAAATAAAATATAAATAATATTAACAGAGTTACTAAAATAACTCAATATGTAAATAGATATGCCTATGAGTCAAATGCATATATATTTATATGATCATAATGTAAATAATGATGAACACGTTAACATAGGTTATATTTAATATCAAGAATGCCATTTGATTTAATGTATAAAACAAAATCTTTTAGAAAATAATACTATAAAATTGTTGATGTTATTAAATTGTTGTATAGAACTTGTTTAATTATATTTTAATTAATAAGTAATTTAGATATTTTAAGATAAATATACAATAAATAATTCTATACAAATCATTTTTGAAGGTTAACCTAAGTTTATCCAGGTTTAACCTAAGTTAAGGTTAAGGTTAACGAAAATATTAATATAAATTAAGTTAGTTTCAATCTATTTGCTCGTTTGCTCGTTGCAAGTTAAAAATATTTAAATAGTTACTAACACTAAGAATAAGTGCAAGTATAAATATATTAAATATATATTTATTTAACCATTTCTAAATAATAATAACTTAGGGGTTAAATTCGGTTTATATGAAATTAAACTTTATAATAATATTTTATTATATTTTATGAATATAATTTCATTCTATTGTCAATATATGAAATTTTTATTTTATTACTTAATTTAAATTTTTAGAATTATATTACCTATTAGTGTGCAAAATAATTAAAAATATTGGCTGTGAATGAGAAAAGTATTAGAATTTTGTAATTACAATTTTATTGATTTATTATTATTTAAAATTAGATTGAATTAAAATTTCCCTTATATTTTTTGAATTTAAAAACATTTTAAACCATTAATAATACAGAGCTATATTAAAAAAAAAACTAAACCAGAAATAAAATTTAAATGATTAGAAGTTTTATATTAAGATTCATTGTTCAAATTTAATGATTTTGCAAAATGTAAATTTAAAAATATCATTTACTTACATATTTTTTAAAGACAATAAATTTTATACGATTAATATAATAAATTTCTTTTATTTTCTACGTTTATTTATTATGTAAAACTAACTTATTATTTACATATTTTATATTTTACTTTTTTATATCCCATTTGATGTAATAAACAATTAAATAATAATAAATAAGTTAAATAAATAATAATTTATTTGCCTTTACTTGTGGCTTATCAAAGAAAAATGTTAAATTTGAAAAATAAATAATTTTGGTTTATGCCTGTCATATATTGGAAATTTTTATACAGAGCTTATAAATCCGTAAATTATAAAAATTTAATAATTTTAATCAAAACCATCAAAATTGTAGATCACTTTCCTGTAGGCTTGAGTGAGAGCTTAAGCAGCCGTCGATTATGTCAAAATCAGCTCATTTGTCAGCTCATTCTTGTTTAATATTCGTTTCATGCATGCATTTCACTTATCGTAATATTTTTTTAAATATTAATTTTTGTGCTAATTAATAGTCAACTAATCCACACTAACTTAGGGCAATAAAATTTGTTTAGTTTGTATTTTACATACTTTTATAATGCATTCTTATTATTCTATATCGGTCTCAATTTAAGTTAACCGTTTAACACGACTCTCATCGGAATTGAAGTATTCTCCCCGAAGTGTCACAATCATGGTTAAACTACTTTTAGATAATTTTGTTAAATCAAAGTTAACGCATATACACATATAGAAGTACTTTTTTATGTATTTTTTTATTTTCTTGCATTATGTATAATAAAACTCATTTTAAAATGAATGTTTGTTCAGCTTTATTCTGTACATCACACAAATTTGATAATATATCGATTAAATTTACATCAAAAATGGTATTGAATTTATTTTGGTTTTTTCTAATGTAGAATATTTTGCAATATTATTACTTCATTTTTATTTTTCACTACATTTTTATAAAATCACAATAAATACAAATATATTGGAAATATTTAGTTAATTGCTTCGTGTAATTATGTTTTATTGTAAACATGGACATCAATTATTTGTAAATCTCTCTTATTTTATACTTTTATTAAACAAATTTAAAACTGATTTAGTAAACCCTAAATTCAAACAGCTCTTTATTTAATTACATTTAGCACTATAGGTAACTCTTTTCTGAATGTCTAAGCAACGCATCAATTCTGGCAAATCATTAAAAATGTTGTAAACATTTGAAAAACAATAAAGATTTGAAGACAAAACTTTGAATTTGGAGATTAGCAGTGAAAATATAACATTTGATTGGTGTACACAAAAATATAAATGTTTGTCAATTAAGTTGCGGAGCATGTCTTGTAGTGATTTACGTAAGTTTTACGTTCGCAGCAGAATGTGATGAGAATGTGGGCGAAATCGATAGGAAGAGAGTTAACACTTCTCTACACTTTCGCTACACTTTCTCTATACTCTCTATACTCTCTATACTCTCTGCACTACTCTACTCATCTTAACAGTTACAGCAGTTTGTTTGGCAGCAAATAGAAAATAGCTTTGTATGCTAAGCAACCGGTGGTAGCTTTGCGTAAGTTTGCTTCTTATTGACAGGTGTTAGACCTCATCACACCTCACAGACCTGATCAGACCTGATCACACCGCTCGACCACCACCGCCACCAATGGTTCCACTCATTCGCTTCACTCGACTCGTCAGTATCTGCTGAGCAGTCGACACGAACGGCAGTCGACGTAAAAACATTGAAGTCTATCGTAACAGATGGTAGTTTGGCTCTTATGCGCCACTCTTACAGTCACTCTTACAGCCACTCGTCTGCCATTTGCTACAATGAGGGCTGCGTTCGCCACCACCGCAGACACGCGTTCGGGCATAACTCGCAACTCATCCACAACTTGTCCTGTCTGTCGCTCGCCATGTGTTCGCGACGACCGCCGATATGGTCGGAGCGCATGAGAGCCCACATGAGGAGTCAGTCGAGCGCCACCGCGGCCAACATCGCCGCCAACATAGCCCACAGTGCGATCAATAGTGCGGTCAACAGTACGGGCTTGAGTGCCAGCACTAACTCATACCCGATCGGCGCCCCATCTCTGCCTCCGCTCTTGAATTCTCGCGACACTTACATATGTTGTTCTTATAGTCCGAGATGTTTCATCATTCAAAAGGTAAGCGTTATCTTATATGTTATGTTCATTTGTTTTGTCATTTAATTGTGTTTATAGTGAATGAGATGATCAATAAAAGCAAGTGTTTGCAAATGTATAGCAAAATTGTAGGAATAGCTCGACAAGTGGTGATAGCGATTCACTGTAAAGGTCAGGGGTTAGCCCGCCCTCGCCTTTGCTCTATAGCTGTACACTAGCTTTGATGTGCCATTCGATTCTTAAGGAACAGCCATTCATTATCTCATCTGATTCTCTAGAGTTGCTCTATAGCTGAACATAGAGATGCTGAATATATAGCTGAGGAGAATGCGGAGAACGCATAATAACGCATAGGAGTGCGGAGAAGTGCGGAGAAATGCAAAGAAATGCGCGATCACTACTCCTCCGCCGCCCCCGACTTGTATCGACTGTTTGCCACTCTGTGTGCGTCAAAACAGAAACTAACTTTATTTATCTGTTTAGCAAATAATAGCATTTAATCGCATTCTTTATTACGCACATTAATTTGGCATCTCTTATGTTTAGGTTTTTAATTAATTAACTATAAACACAAATAAGATCGATCACATCAAACACATTCATACTTAAGACACTTATAAATAGCTGAAAATCAATTTTTGGTATAAAATACTTTAGAATCACATATCAATATTTGCGTGATTTATCTATAATTTTTAAACTATTTAAGTACAAGAATTATTTAATTACAGAATTACTCTTATAATCCAATAATATTTAGTATCAATATTCTAATAAAATTCTAGTATTGTCTTAAAGCCGTATATCAATATTTACGTGTGCTTTAAAATTATAAACTTTATTTAGAAATTATTTTTTAAAAATAATTAGGAGTATAACCTGATATTACAGTTAGTATAGTTGTATAGATGTATAGTTGATATTAGTTATTATTTTATTACTATGTGTTCTAAATTATCGATAGTTAACTCCGATGACTAAAATTTTATGAATTTTAAAATTTTAGTGAAAATTAGTTTTTAATATTAAATTTTACTTTAATTCAAAAAAGATTATTGTGATTCTTATAAATAACTTTAATTGCGATATTAATTAGTTATTTATTTTTAATAATGTTATTTATTAAAGGTTATTCAATTTTATAAATTTCAATTTTATTTCTATGCAAAACATTACTAACATTAATATTAATTAATCTCTTATTAATTATTTACTTAAATTTATAAATGTTAATTTCCAATTTTGTGTATTTTAAAAATATTTTGTAATCTTTTTATTTAAAAAACACATAGTAATGATCGTATAATATATAAAATACACTCTATTTCCTTTAAATTTAATTCATAATCTTCTCATTTTGAGAATATGTATTTAAGCGAAAGCAGCTGTTAAAAGTTGAAATAGTTGATCAATTTAATTAATTGTTTTGCTAAATTTATTTTAACTTAATCACTGTTAAAATATAAAATTGATAATATTTTTGATACATAATATCCATATGGAAAATATTCTAAACAAGTGTTTGAGTGTGTTTAAACAAACATGATTTCTGCTATTTTTTTGGGACCTCCCGATCTGGAAAGACCCATCGACCACCTCGACCACCTCGACCACCTCGACCACCTCGACCCCCTACGGCATCTTTCAGACCATGCTGATAACGAATATATATACCATGTGGGGTACCGCTGGCCAGTTCAGAGTCTATAGCCGGACAAACATACACATAGATATTATACATTATGTATATATAGATTTTTGAATTTTCTAAGTATCAAATTTTGTTAAAGCTATAGAAAAACAATTTATAAATATTGACTGTTTTAATGAACAATAATTATAATGAACAGATTTGTCATAACCAAGAGTGTTCATTACAATGGTCACTGACTGTATTTAATTTTTAATTTCAATATAGAATCGAATATAAAAAAAGTAAAAATTAGTTTTAGCCTTTTTAAATAGTATTTAGTGGAAAATCTTTCATTTCATTTCCATAACTTATATACACTGTGGTCCTTAATGCGCTTTCAATGGTCAAAGGCATACAGTATCACATATTTATAGGCGACAAAAATTATTT
>JAQIYA010001618.1:0-12146 GCA_034699355.1 Microtritia minima
AAGTTTAACTCAAAATCAATTTTAAGTTCAATCATTGTTAAAAGTTAGTAAAAATGAACAGTCTTACAGTTTTTATTTCAGTACTTAATAATTTAAATATTTCATTGCAATTTCCAATTTACAAATTTAGGGTTTTATTTTTAATTTTAATTTAGATCCAAAGACAAAAGATTATTTGAAAGAAAATTGTGATTATATATTCGGATTTCCAACATTAGTTCGCTTTAGTTGGTCGACAGTGACTCGAATCTTAGATGAAAAAACAGCTGAATGCGAATGGTATTCTTTATAAATTATAATTTCTAAATATATTATTGCAAATTATTGAAATATTTAGGGAAGAAGACGAGGAAGAGAGTAATAATAGTGTGAAGGGAAACGCATCGATTATGGACTTTTTCAAACCTAAAAGCGGCAACAGTTCGAAAATTATTTCCGACGATAAGGATTGTTCTTTTCTCGTTGAAAGAAATCTGAAACGCATTAAAAGTTTAGACAAAGTTTAATAAAATGAGTCGCCAGTTATAATCCTTCACATATTTTTTCAATGACCTACAAAATGAATTAAAATTAATAGTTTTCAATAAACATCACAATATATAAATATTTATTTAATAAAAACTTACACTCATTTCCATCATAATTGGCTCAAAACATCGATGAACAGCGCTCAACAAAACTTCATCGATCAAAACATAGACCAAACTAATCAACAAAGAATTATTAAAATTATAAAATCACAAAAAGTATGTAATTTTTAAATTAATTAAAATCAAATATAATAAAATTTAAAACAAACTTTAATAAATTTTAAATAACTAATTTTTAGCACTTGATTATTGTTTACTTGATAAATATATGTGATTTTATTAGCCAGCATTAAATTTATTCATTTATTGCTTATAGCTATATAATTGATTTTAGTATAAGAAAAAATCTTACAATAAAATAAGATATGTCTTGCTTTAATTTACTAATTTATCACAACTTATGGTTTGGTGAAAATATAATAAATAAATTTAGTTACTTTTCATCGGATACAAATGCCCAAAAGTGCGTTTGCAAATAGTAAGCGTCGACTTGCATTTGTTGCAATCCATATTTGCTGAATGTGCACAATCGAATGCATTCTATTAATGTCTAAATAAATTGCAAATTTAATTAATTTAGTTAATTAACTAATCAAATTTAATTAGCGATTTTATTAAAAACATAGAATTATTAATTAATATTTACTTTTAGTCCAATTTTAATAATTCCAGTGACAACAGAAAGCTTAGAAAATTCCACGCATCCAAATATTTCGATTCTTTCGGTGAATAATTTTTGAATGTTTGACATCAAACTATTATCAATTGTGCTGAAATTTTTTCAATTAATTAGAATAACATTTCAAAATAATTAAATAATAACTAAATACAATTTAATTATTAAAAACAAGTATGAGCATCCAAATGAGCTTATTTTAACATTATTATTATTATTCTTGGGTTACTTAAGCGCTCACTACGTTCGCGCTATATGTAACAACGCTTATTGTAACAAGATTGCCTTTTTTAATAAAGAGTATAGGATATATTAATCCATAATGAACATCTTTAACAAGTAAAAACTCTATTTAAACAAGTTTCCCTTTGTTAATAAAGAGATTTGGACAAGTTAAAACTCTATTTAAATGGCAATTAATTTGGCCCACTTATGGTTCCTCCCCTTCATCGGGGGAACGCCAACCAGCCTTAATATCAAAGCTAGTTTTTGTAAAATCAAATGAAGTCAATTAATAAATTAATTTTAAATTTTAAACTGAATATCTTTAAAAAAAACTCTCTTAAATTTATTCAATTAATTTTAAAGTAATTTATTTATGTATAACTCATTTAATAAATACTTTAAAGTTTAAATTATTTGCAAAATTAAAAAGATTAAACACAAATAATATATTAAATTAAATATAAATAATAATTTATTTCAAAGCATAATTAAAGTTAAAAATGCAAACCTCGGTCCATAAGAGCTCCAATTCGATGATTTATTAATCGAATGTCTGCCTCCGAGGCCAATACCGCTAAAGGTTCTGCGACTGCGACTCGAATCCGAACTCCTCTCAAGTCTGGTCCCCTCTTCATAAAGTTGCGCGACTTGAGAGTCGATGTCAACGATATCTTCAATCACGCGTTTCATCACTGAGCGCACAGATCGAGGCTCAACAGAGCTGAGCCAATCTCTTGTCTCCACACTCTTTCGGATCATTTGCGATATGTTCTGTCCCTCTAACCTCACGTAATGATTGAGCAACTGTTGCGCTGCATGTCTCGCTTCTTTACACAATTCAGATAAAGGCGTTACGTTAGAATTTCTAATGTTAAACTGTTCGTCAGTAAATGATAATAAATATCCTATTATAGAATTGTCTAAATCGAGACAAAGTCTAGATAACAATAATATCAATTGAGAGGGTGGAGATGTTAGGGAGTAATTGTTCTCCAATTCTAAAGCATTTGTTAAAATAAATCTAATAAATTTAATCACAACGCCTTCTCTTACATAATTTGTACAAAAATTTTGCATAAACTGAGTTTTAGCTGCGAAAGTCACTTCGGGATCAGTAAAAGGAGTCAATCCAGCAATAGTTGACTTTATGAGTTCACTTATAGATGTTTGTAATGTAATGAGAAGATCAGATAAATTATGCTTTTCTCCACTTATAAAAAAAGATCCGCTTGAAGTGTTTTTTGAAGATGACGTTTGCGATGTTTGCGATGTGGTGTTTATGATTGAATGGCGAACATTAGTTAACTCTTCAACATATCTTAATTTTAAAAATGATAAAAAATGTTGGCACTGATCTTCACTCGCATTCTCAACAATTTCCATACATTTCGAAGAAAAATCACTCAACATATATGTTTTGCTAACGTTTTGAATTCTTTTGAAGAACCTATCGAGTGCTCTCACAAAAAGGACAGTATCGCTAACTGTTTTCTTTTCCAGTCGAACTCGATTTAATATTTTCTCGAAAAACAAATTCATGTGCAATTCAACAAAATCTTTTAAAGTGCTTTTAATTTCATCATTTTCTTCGCTATTATCCTTTTTTGTTTCGAATGTTTTATGCAAAAACATGTCGAAATAAAATGTTATCGTTACCAATAAATTGTTTAAAAAGCCATTACATGACATATCAATATATTCGAGAATGTCCTAAAATTATTATTTCAATTCAATAATTTGTGTAAAATTTAAAATGTCATACCATTAGTGGAGTGGACTCAACAGATGTTGACGGAGAAATATTTTTCACCAAATTATTTTGGTAATCCAATTCTAACAGATTATTTTCAAGCCTTTTATGCGCCCTGTATTAAAATTAGTTCATTAATAATTTTTAAATATATTCAGATTAAATAAACAAAAATAATTTAATTTATTCTGTCTACATATCAAGTTTATGAATATTCTATGAGATTCTATGTATCACAATTAATAATTTATGAAAGTAAAACAACAATCAGGGTTTTTCACGGTCTGAAGTCTGGCTGAAGGGTTACTTTGTAGGACTGAGCCGAAACTCCATATATAAAACTCATCGGATTTATAAGACAATTTTTTTCGATTTTCAAAGAATTGTATTTTTTAAAAATTTCTTTAATTTATATTTTTAAAAGATAGCATTAGAATATTTCTATAATTGTGTTATATTTTATTAATATAATCAAAAAAAGCCATTTTATATCTAATCTCTAAATAATTTAAATGAATTCATGTTCATATTCAAGATCTGATTCTTGTATTTCTGTCTGAATTATATTAAGTTTTCAAAACATCACCACAACTTCATCAAACCAATATTTCAAAATGCTGGGGGTGTATACCTTCGCGCGTACCCCCCTCTGGGAAACCCTGAACACTTGAATCCAAAGATACTCCGAAAAATTAATAATGGTAAGCAAAGGCAAAATAATTTAAAATATAAAACTTTTGAAAAAAGATCATTAATTTCGCTCATCTCTATGTATAAAAATGGTTATTCAATTTAATAACTCCAAGTGTTAAGATATTAAAAATTAGGCCACCAATAATGGAAGTTTTTTTTTGCTTACATAGAAAGATATTCTTTGCATAAATTGTTCGGCGGTTCATTCAATCTTAATAAAAGTTCGATGCTTTCGTTTAATTGATTTGGTGAGGCCTATATTAAGTATTTATAGTTAATTAATCAATTTAAAGATTGCATTATATTCTGAAAAAGACCTCTCGATTAGAAAGTTGTTGATAAAGTTTTTGCTTCAATTCTTCGAGTAATATTTTGCACTCTTCACTGATTGCGAGAATAGATGGAAAATGACTGTATTGGGCTAATGTTTTTTCCGCTTTTAAATAATATTTAACCGCATTATTATAAGCATTTTGGTCAATACAAGAGCGCATCTTTGGAGACAATTCAAATAAAAATTGAAGTTTCGTAAGAATAGAGTGAGTGGCGGACAACTTAGTTAAGTCTTGACGTCTTCCTCTCAAATTAACTGATATATCTTCACTCGCTTTAGTTATATCGTCCATATTTTTCGATAGCAAATTCAATTCTTCTTCCATTTTGTCAAAATGAGAGCTCATCTGTTATGAAACACAACTATTGTAAGCGAAATACTCATTTCAATCAATTTTAATAACTTATACTTTTCTTATAGTTTCTGTAGCGCTAATAAATTTATTATAATTTTCATAAACCAAAGTTTGCATTTCGCTGTCCAGCGATTGAATTTGTTTATAAAACGTCTGCTCCTTATCCATCAATTGAGACAAATTGCACTCTTTTAGTAACTTTTCATTGATAACAAAACATTTTCATTAAATTATATAACAATAATATCGCGTTTATCACAAATACTTACTTTATTTAAATATAAATCTGCGTTAAAATCTGAACTTTTGGTGTCAAAAGGATCGCAAATCTCATTCAAATGATCGCTATTCTTGTCTTTATTATAATATTGTTTGAGGACATCACGACTTCGCTGTCGATTGTCGTCCTTTATCTCTGCATACCATTTACTCATATCATCCGTTATAATATATTATTTGTTTCATATTACTTACCACTGTTGGCCATCTTTTCAATTCAATTGTCATCAAATGTTAATTATAATTAAATGAATAATTCGTAAATAATATAATCGTAAACATAAACCGAAGGCATGAGTTCTGTTTACTATCATTAAATGTACTCACACTAGTGTTGCCAAACTCTAAATTTTCAATTCCTGTCCTTTTAGAAAATATGAACAAATTTCTGTACATTCCTGTATAACTCAAATTTTTTCTTAAATACTTAACAATTTATTTTTAAAATAATTTTAAATATTTTTTGTTATAAATGTATTATAAATATAATTTTATAAAAAAATTTATATTTGAATTTATATTTTATCCTTTATAAAATATTTAAATTCACAACAATCCATATTATAATTAAAAGTAGTATTTCTAATAGTTTTCTAATTTGATTGTTTTAATGTTAAGTTAAACTAATTTTTCTTGAGAACAATTAAATCTTCTCTTATCTTTTGCTGAACACAAATTACAAGTAATTATTTAATTTAACTTTAAACAAAATTTATAAATTTAAATATCTATTATAAAACACTTAAAATCATGAAAATAATGCAATACATGTGCATAAAACGTATCATATAAGTTATATACAACTTATATAGAGTGTTGAATATTGTGAATAGAATATAGTTTTCAACTCATTTTTATCAATATTTATATGTGAATAAAAAATTATATTTAATATTTGATATTTTAAAAAATATTAATATTAAAACTTACATATTTGCGCACACCATAACGTACAGGAAAGTGTCATTCATTATTCCTCTACAAACCAGGAATCGGTGTACAGTTGGCAACACTACTGACACTATGTGAACAAAACAGTGATTCATCACATCGTAAACGTAAGGCGTGACTACAGTCACTACAGTTGACTACAAAAAGACCGACACTGACATGACTGACGACTGCAGACATGCTCAGACCGGACCAAACTCTTCACATTTGAGAAGAGATACCACACTCTCGTGAGCCGAGTCTCGATTCGTTAGATTCAGATCTTTTAAATCTCGAGGCTCTACTTTATTAATGCATGCAATTAATATGCATTAATATACAATTAATTTATTTATTAATACTTATACCTAATACTTAATACTTATCTCTAAATTTCACTATTTATATAATAATTGAAATAAAAAGCAGCACATTATTCGTTATTTCGTAAACCAAATTTTACCGTAAATTCTAATGAATTAAGAACTCATATACTAAAGAAAATTTTTATCTAAAAAATATAACTATATTTCACCCGAAACTATATTTGCGTTTTAATAGCAATGAAAATTCATTATAAATATTGTAGTATAAGCACATTCATAATTTTTTAATGAAATTATTGCTTTTGTCTATTTGAATAATGTTGGATTAAAAGTTTTTACAATTCTATAAACATACTTTTAAAACTCAATTTTCATAAAAAGGGCGGCCAATGTTAAGAGAGGTATTTAATTTGCTATCCCAAGTTTTCATAGATGAGCCGCCTTAATATGCAAGCCTGTATAAGCCTTTACAGTAAAAACTTTATTGATTAATTTGAAAAATTATATGCATTTATTAAATTATTAATTTTAGAACAATTTTTGATGAGTAACATTTCTAATATCTAAATAAGAATTTTTCGTGTATAAGCCAAAAATTGTTTTTTATTTATAAATTTTACTTTTTTCCTTTAGATAAGCAGGGCTTAACTATGAAAACTTAGGGTTTACACTCAACGACGAGTTTTATTTACACCTAATTTTGTGTACATTTGAGTTTTCTGTACAAAATTTTAAAAACCGAAATTTTATTAAAATTTTTATATTAATTGTAATTAATGTAAAATAATATTTAGTTTTATGTATATTTGGATTTTATGCATAAATTTTCGAAATTATAGCCGTACATAAAATGCATCGTTGAGTGTATTATTATTCTTCTGACTAACATTGCCAAACATTGATCCTCTAAATTTTACATCTAATTATACATTTTACTAAAAATATTCAGTCCTATAAAAATTTACCGTAGAATTTAATATTTTTAGTTTACCTTAAAAGCTGAATTCTTATATGAATGTTTTCATGAGTTAATTTTCTTATAAATATGTATATTTAGTTAATGTAAATTTAATTTGATATTTTCATGATTGAAATGTTTTTAATTTATTTTAAAACCTAAATTTTAGGGCCAAATATACGCATTTCTCGATATACACCGATTTGAAAAACACGATTTTTGCACATAAAAAAACGTTAAAATATGCAAATTTTCGGGTTTGTATAAACCCTTATCATACAATGTACATCAAATTAATGATCAGTTATTTTAGCGGTTTATATAAAGCATATTAATATTTTATTCAATTATTTTACAGATTTATAGACTTAAAATACGAGAATCAGATTCTATAAAATTTTTAAATCTGAAAATTATTAGAGAATCAGACTCTATAAAGCACTCACACTAATGTGAGACTCAGAGATTAATGTGTTGAGAGTCTGATGGAAAGGTATTTATAAAAATCATAGATATTGAAAATGGATGACGAAAACAGTCTTACCATTGTTGGTGTTAGCGAGGAGTATTGCATCAGTCCCATATTAAGCACCAGGACTGCAGGAGTATAAAAAAGCGAGCCGACGACCCGACGCGGCCGAAGTGGCCGACGGGCCGACAGACCGGTAAGACACTCCTGCGGCGCTAGTACTTAGAACAGGAAGATGTTCCTAACATTACATCTACTTTTGCTAATTCTCGACACGAATCTGATATGAAATGATTTTTGAATATATTTTAATAGTTTGATATAAATTGCTTATCGCTTACTATTGGCTCGTTTTAATTAATTGAATATCTGCGTTGATGTGTGACTCACAATACGTATGCTTATCGGCACTAAATTGGGTTTAATAAGGAAATGGTATTTAGCTATAAATGAATGCAAGCAATAACCGGCAGCTTAATTGCTTATTAGATGCTCAGCATATAAGCTAACTTTGAAGGTCTATATCTCTTGCTTTGTTGATATTTTGATAAAAAATTATGAATTAATTTTATTAAATCACTATATTTTGTTTAATTAATATTTGACTATTAGAAAGTCATAAATTGTTTTAATATAATTTATTATTAAATTTTAAGTAATTAAATTTATAAACATTTATGAAAAAACTTGACTAGAATTAGGATAATTAGAATAATTAAAATTACATTTAACTCTATATCAAAAATAAATAGTTTTAGGTGTATAAACAATTGTTTGAAATAAATAAAACCAAAATATACAATGAATAACTAATGTTAGTATTTTACAAAGTGTAGTATTAAAAATTGGAATGATTATAATTGTAATGAACTAATTTCAAATACAATGGTTTGAGTGAATACATTAATACATTTAATAAATTAATCACTAAAAGTATAAGATAAATATTCATAGATAGATAAATATAAATTATATTAACTAAATATCTATATTTTAGTAAAGTAAAAGTTTTTAAAATTGGTATTTGGGATAAAGATCTTCCGAAAAGTTAAAAACAAAATAAATAAATACGCATTGCGAATTACGAAATAAGTAATTATAAATCGTAAGTAATTATAAAATTAAATTTTGTTTAAATTTTGAATAAATTTAATATTATTTAAGTAATACTTATATATAAAGTCGTTAATCTTAAAGAAACAATTGACGCCTTTACAGATCATTTTCAATGTTTAAGTACTAATTGGTAAGCTATCAATAAATCAACGAGTTTTGTATTTTAATGAATAGTTGATAAAACTAAACAATATTTGTATGAATTCTCATATGTCTATTAAGATTACCGGATTGGGAAAATCTTAGAAGACATAGTTTGCATTGATATGGTTTTTCTCCGGAATGAATTCTCAAGTGCTTGGTTAAGGTGGAGCTGTCGGAAAACGCTTTCTTGCACATACAACAGCGATAGGGACGCTCTCCCGAGTGGGTCCTCATGTGAGTCGTCACCGACGAGGACTGCGAAAATCTTCGCTCGCAAACTGGACATCGAAATGGCTTTTCGCCGCTATGCGTGCGAATGTGTGCCGTAAGGTTTGCCGCTTGAGAGAAGGACTTGTTGCAAGTGTTGCACCTATTGTTAACAAAGCAAAGCCTATAATGACGAAGTGATGCTGAAGTGATGCTGAGATGATGCCTACCTGTATGGTCTCTCACCAGAATGTGTTCTCAGATGGGTTTTGAGGGTCGAGGGTCGGGCATACGTCTTGCCACATATGCGACACAGATTAGTGGCACAAGTGTTTGCACTCATCTCAATGGGCGCCCGATTTGCCATTGTGTGCACTGTTATACCTGAGCCGTGATTGCGATGAGTTTTATTTTTACATTTATGAGCAAAATGACGGAAATGGTAGTGATAGGGATCCATCTTCTGATGGCTATACACTGCTTGTTGATTAGGCTTAATATTGCAAACACCGGCGAATTCCTTGTCTATTGGGGGCAATGAAGTAGACATGTGTTCTGATGTTGGCCTGAATTCAGCGTTTATAGTAAACGTTGGCGACTGTGAGGGATAAGATGAGGAGTGCATGTGATGATAAGATAAAGGGGTTGAAGGTGTTTGACTTTGATATGTGCTTTGATAAGCAGATACGGGAGCACTCCATTGAACCTGTTGGCTGTCACCGAACCTGTCACTGCCCGCAAAGCCCATCGTCATGTTCATCGACACGTTCACGCTCATCGACGCCGTCGGCACGTGCACGTGCTCCGCGACCGGCGAGTTGGCCACGTATGCGTTATGGTTGGCATGGTTCACATGGTTAGCGTGGTTGACGTGGTTCGGGTGGTTCGCATAGTTAGCGTGATTGGCGCGGGTTGAGTGACCAGATTGACAGACCGACTGACACGCAGACGGACACAGGGACTGAGCGGGAGGCGAATAGCCGTTACTGGCAGTCATTTGTATCTGCGGGTGTATGACATATGAGGTGCCGTTGTATGGCGGAGAGTGAGACATAACATTATTGTAAGCGTTCGCACCATTGAAACAAACCGAAGAGGTTTGAGGCGAATAACAAGGAGACTGACAGTTATTTTGGGCTATCGGACCGCTATATAGGGGATGATTATTATAGCAATGCTTAGTCAAAACTGATGGCTCCTCACTTTCAGATACTAATGAAACTCTGTCTAACTTTATTTCGTTGCCTCTATTATTAATAGCGTTAAACTCTTGTCTGCTGTAAAAATAGAGATCAAACGTTAATTGATATAGGATTCACTCTCCTGTGCGGCACTTTATTAGGCAAAGCATTTGTGGACCACCAAAGAAGCGCTCCATAAAAATACAAGCATTAGTATTGTGCCGCTACATAGGACTAAGTGGTTAACTAGAAGTGAAATGTCAATTGGATGAGCACTTACTTGCAAACCGGAGAATTACATGCGAACAGACTTGCTATCGGCTCGAAGTCCATGATCGGCGAAACGGTGCCGATCGGTCCCGTATTGCACAATAGCGACGACTCGCACGAATAGCGATCACGACTCTCACTCACCGACTGCTGGTCTGTCTGATGGCTGACTAGTCCTGAAGAACCATCGTTGGTGTGAACACATTCAAACTGTTTACCGCATTCTTCCGAAATGCCAAATGTCTCCGCATTTTGATGCGATGAAAAATTGCACGATATTTGAAAATTATCCATCGCTTAAATTTATATTTATTTGATTTTCACCTATTCATCCATTCATTGTACGAAAACTTATAAATGTTTTATTTCTTTCATTAACACTCGAAATTATTTAAAAACAGACATATTTCATATAATAAAGTGAAGCTTTTCAAGTCATGCTCGACTTATTCAATCAATTTATAAGCAACTTCTAAGATTTTACATTATTTTAATTCATCATAAATACCTATTCATTATTAAGTGCGACTCATTTGCATTCTTCGCAAAAGCAAACTTACGATAACTAATTCTCGTTTCGGTAATTACAGATACAAATTATTTGCGTGTAATTCGCTATCTATTAATTATATAGAAAATTAATCGAAAGGCGCACATGACTGATGCACATCGAGGTCCGCATACGCCACAACCTCTTGCGTGATTGGTTCAGCTCAAGAATACCGTTCATCGACAATATAGGCTACGCGTAACACAACTCAATAACAGTTACGTGTGCCGAGTTATACAAGTATATCATATACAGTATGCCGAGTTAGTTAAGTTAGTCACTTATACAGTTTGGTATAGTTTTAAGGTTTCACATTCACAATAAGGCTTTGGTCATGTTAAGGACATCGTTAAGGCTTCTGACAGTCATTTCGATTATAAGCAATACCGTATAAGTGTCCAAATGAATGGTTGCACAAGAAAACAGTCACTTAGCAGTCAATTATCACTGCAAAGCTGGCCATACATGCATCCATACATGTATTTTACCTAATATTCACAATTTCGAGTGCGAACCAATTGAAACGACTGACAGTCACCGTTTCCGCGGTCACAGCAGGTGTTACGCCGGCCGTCCATTTCCATCCATTTGAGTGTCCTATAGTCTAAAGTTACAATCTATAAGTGTATAACTCTACTCATGTCGAATCCATTTCCCTTGCATTTGGTAATACGATAGCAATAAGATAGCGACTGTGTTATATCATTCAAGACAATAATGCATCCCAACTATCATTCATGCAATACTTTGAGTTCAATTATTTTTTACAAAAATCTTCTTCATATGAATTGTGTGCTCATGAGGTTAGCTCTGAAAAGTTAGGCAATTGATGGCACAAATAAACTCAAAACTATATATTGTTATTAAAAAAAGTCAATTCTATACGAATTCATCAGTAATTGAATATCAAATAAAGGTTGTCATCTATTTAATGAGTTAATATTGAATATAAGCATTGCGTAGTGAATAGTGTAAAAAACGGTTAACCCAATCATTTGATGCATGCATTAGCAAAGGGTTCTTCGCCACAAACACGTGCCACTCTTTAATTAAGTGATGCAATAAAGATTTGTCGATACCTATCTCTTTCTCT
>JAQIYA010001619.1:0-12143 GCA_034699355.1 Microtritia minima
CGTGTTTTGGCACGTCTTCCACGTCTCGGCCGTTCGCATGTTTTCTTGTCATCCGATTCACTCTCGTCACGACTTTCGACTTTTATTTTAATTCAATACAATTTTAAAATTTTCTTAAAATTTAAAAATAAAATAACATAATATTGCTTATTAAAGCAGTGCTAAAGCATAAGAGCAAACAGAAGTGGTATTAACCCTAAAAGTATCGATAATTTTGACCATATGTGTCGTAAAACTTTAAAAGAATTGTTAAAAGTTGGAAAGCAATTGGTAGTGACTATATTTGCTTTTATATAGCAATGTAACACATGTGTTAACAATGTTTATTTATTTGATGGCCATTTCCGCACATCTAAAACTTATGCACAGCCAAACATGAAAATATTGTCATCAATATTTATATTATACTTCTAACATATTCTATCAAATTAGTTCAAACAATAGCTGTCAAATTGGATTTAATGAAATAATTGACAATATAATTGTAACTAAAGAAAGGCTATTATATTCTCTCGTCTGCTCAAAAAATCTGGTGTCTCGATGGACATCGACTAAATTCACTCAAATAGCAATTTTATTCTCTCCTCTTCTCATTAATGATGTAACTTAAGAATTAAAAGACATTTGTTTATTATTTCTATTGTAGAACAACATCTAAAAGTTAAAAGCTATGCCTCTCAACAATTAAATACTTGCCATTTGGTTCAACAACAAGCCACTGATGACGATAACTGAAGTTATCCAAACATTCTTGTGTCTGACAAGACATCATTAAAATTCACTGCAAATGTGAATTTATTTAATGTTATGTTACATCAAGACTTTATTAAATGCAAATTATTAATTATTAATTCTAATTATTGTGAATAAGATTACTGTGTGATGAAGTGGATTATGATATCAGACTAACAATGCAAGTATTAGATTAAAAACAAATTTGAATTTCGCAAAAACTTCAAATTTTGTTGACTTTCAAAATTGACGTTAACATTAACAACACCGCACTAATTGTCAAAACAAAATTTGACTCCAAATAATTAAGCAATTAAGCCATAAATTTAGAGTGTACTGCAATAAATCTCCAATAGTATTGGTATGCCTTCAACTTTTAACAGTGAAATACTTGCACAGCAATGTTAATATTGAGTGTGAATTTGTTTGTTGATAACAACTCAGCTGAACGGCGACCGAAACAAAATTAGTCCAGAAGTGCACATTCACTCACATTCACTCGCATTCTCATTACCACTTATGTCTCACTAAATGCTAATTTCAAAAATAAAATCATTTATAAGAACAAATTTGCGTTTTCGAGACTCAATTGCATCCATATTTGAAACATTGCAATCAATATATCATAGTTATGCTCAAAAATAATATCTTTGATTGAATATAATTAATTCTAATATAATTCTAATATAATGTGATGCAATGTATCACTAATGCTCTCATTTAACAAAATATTTGGTGATTAACTCAATTAACTTAATTTATTTTATGTAATATTTAGGATAAGGTATAAAATTTCATTGATTTGATTCTAATTAATTAAATTTGTTTAATTATAGAATCAAAATATATTTATCCTTTGTTTGAAATATGGAATAATGGATGCATTTTGTCATTAATTTGAAATTTCGTGTCAAATATTCATTACAATTTCAAATTTTTACTTTAATTTCTTTTATGAATCAATTTTTTACAAATTGAGTATAATTTCGTGATTTATTTTTGATTAACAATAAAGTTATTAATGAAACTCACGCACGTGTGAGTCACTCAATTCACGTTTGATTTGAAAATTTTAGGCGTCAGAACACAAAAGACGTTCTTTAAATAACGCTTACGTTTAGACCACTTTTGTGTTCGTGTATGCCTTTCACTATGCATTTGAACGTGTATTTGAGTTGAGCGTCACTTATGGATGCGATTTCATATAAAAGGCAGACCACTCCTCATGAATCGCTCATTTCGTGTTTGACTCGCATTGAGCTAACGTTAAGCGAACGTTACGCTTATGAGTACATATCGATATCGATATATCGATATATAACATTTAGCGATTCAGACCGTTAGAGGTCTTGTAATAGATTTTGCTTATATTTGCTTACAATTGCATTGATATTAATGGTAAAATCATTTCATTCATTCATGGATATAATGGTCGATATTGAATGGCAACACGATTTCGAAATGAGGTCATTATTTGGAAATAACATTAATTCACGTTTGAAATGAATTCTCTGATTTCGAACTCGTGTTTGTTAAACAAATACACTTCAATGTGAATTCACTTGACTTGCATTTCTAGGGATATCATCGAAACGTTTCAATTCGATGTCTACACAGCCGTCACAACAGTTGCTGACATTACTGATGAACGCGATTCGTTTCAAATCGAAACCTTTTCCGAAAACTTCAACTTAAATGATTTTGTTGTAAGTATTTTAAACTTGATTTAATTTCCATTTTTTAAAGATTATAACAATTAATATAAATTAAATATATTACCTGTAATTCTATATATTTTACTTTACTTTTACCAATTTTTTTTTGTTTACTCTTGTTATTCAGTGATAATAAATTAATTATTAAATGTTAATGATTTACAAACTTCACAACAAATACTATATTAGAACTTAGCAAAGCTTAACATTAACCTAACATATTATATTCAAACATATATTTATTAACTAATAGTTTAAAGCTATTTACAGTAATGCAGCGTTTTTTTAGTTTTTTCAAATATTTCTTTTGGCGTAATTAGAATTTATTTGTTAATTAAAAAGCAACCATTGATTGCTGTTTCTATTTTGTTTTTTTTAATATATTTGAGCGAATGGCAGAAAAAATCGATATTTCAATTTAACAAAACCCATTTAATTGGTTTGGGAACCATTAGAGGGATTATAGGCCTTAAACAAAGACAAAAATTTTCGGCTTGAAATATACGAATGGAAAACGTAGACTATTGTCGGAAACCTTTTATTTAAGAGTTATTTTTATACTTATTAAATAAAATAAACTTTATTTAAGTTCCAGAATTTCCTTAAAATGAGATATTTTCTCGATAGTTAGGGTTCATTATTTTCGGTTTACAACCGAATAAAACCGCCTAATTTGAAAAAATAATTTCGGTCAAATGAAACTTAAAGAATTTGACAGAAAATTACTGTTATAGATGATGAGTATTTGCTTCTTCATAGCATGAAATATAAAACTTTTTAAAGCAAGCAATAAATAAATGAATTCTTTACAGAATAGCGATAAAATTAAAGATTTTTAACGTAAACATATAATTCACAATTTCAGTGAATAGTTATTAATGTCTATGGCAGACACTCGAGTGTTTTGACAACTTTCAGTTGTCATCATCAATGGTTATTTGAGGCGAATTTTAATTATTGAGAGGCATCGCATTAAGTTCGTAAAAAGTTTTCAATAATAAAAATAAACAAATTCGTTCATTTTTTAAGCTGTGAGAGAATAAAATATAATACATTCTATTCAACGAATTTGTTTATTTTTATTGTTGAAAACTTTTTACGAACTTCATGCGATGCCTCTCAACGTGAATCGTTTATTACAAGTTTATTATTGTAAGTTGAAAAAGTTGGTTACAAATATTAATGCATTAAAAATTTTAATGAGTTTAATTCATTTATTTAATTTATTTGTAGCAAATTTATCAGAAATTTAGATTATTTAAATTTTTATAATAATTATTATTTAAAGCTTAATACTTATTCTTATGATTAACAACGTTAAGACACTATTCAGAGATCATAATTATTGTTTAATAGTTTATGCCTTTCGTGGATAGCCTTCCGTTATCTTCAATTCTTTATATTATGCAATATTATTTCGCTATTTTTTTACATATTTTGTTATTATTTTTATCTTATTTATAACTTTTTAAAATATTTTATAAAAATAAATAATTATACATTAATATACATTGTATAACATATAAGAAATGGTATATATATATATGATCACCATTTGTAACTTACCTCAAATGTGCGATCTTTTATTAGTCAACAAATCTTTATTTTTGCAAATTCTTCACAAGCATTAGTTTATATAAGCGTAAATGCGATTTGCAATTAGATATTCATTTCATTTCACATAATAAAGCGTGTAAAGAACTGTTTGATTCGCTTTTCAAGATTGGCTATATCTGCTTATCTCAATTATCCTTTCAGGTCAAGTCATTTTAATCCAAATTATTGTTTATATTGCATTCAATACTTTTTCCTCTTATACTAACTTTAACTTTAACTTTTTGATAAAAGCTCCTCAAACAGCTTTATACACACTTTTCAAACATTTTATTTAAAAGTGTGATAAATATTTTGAGAGTAATTATTAAATTTTTGTTTCATTAAGATGAGCACAATTGAAGAATAGTGAGTGTGAAGAAGTGTGAAGTGTTGAACAATTTTGAACAGCAGTTGTCAGTCGAAAATGAAGCCCAATATCAAGTTGTGGTTCATTGCATACAACATAACATTACGCCATCTATTATTATAATCTAAAGTTGATTTAATTTTTTTCACGCTTAAAACATATGATTTGTGACAACAACTCAATTAAATGCGTGTAAATTTAATTTACAACTAAAAACATCAAATGGATGACCAAATTGATGATGGATTTGATGATGAGATTGAAAGAGTGGACGACAAGAGGGCGAAACAGACATATAAGGACGGGTGGAGTGAAAGCAATTGGAGTGAAGACATGGAAAAGCATCCCTTCTTTATGACATCAGCGCCAGAGAGTGACTCGCAGTTCGCGCCACTCGTCGAGGCGTTGAGTCAATTGAAATATGACGCGCAGTTCAACTCGAAGAGCGAATTAGCCATGAATTACAAGGAAGACGGAAACGTGAACTTCTCGAAGAAGAAGTATCGCTGGGCTGTCGACTCGTACAGCGAAGGCATTGCGCAGAAATGTGATGACCGTCTCCTTAACTCGACTCTCTTCGCGAACCGCTCTGCGGCTCACTTTCGTTTGGCTAACTATAGATCAGCACTGAATGACGCCTTAAAAGCGCTTCAATTGAATGAACACAACCAAAAGGCTTTGATTCGTATCGCAATGTGTTATTACGAACTTAAAGAGTACGCCAAATGTGTTGACACGTGTGGTCGACATCGAAGTCTTGGAATCGAAGTTTTGCTCGAATACGAGAAAAAAGCAAACATTGAACTCAAAAAATTCGAACGCAATTCTAGGAAAGAAAAACTGGAAATAAAAAGGCGTGAAATAATGCGCCAAAATATAATCAAAGCTGTAGACGATAGGAAAATAAAGTATAAATCAGTGAAATCATTGCTGGAGTCAGAACACGGAGCGGCCGACGGTCGGCATGTCGTGATCGATGAGAGCGGACGTCTTGTTTGGCCCGTTCTGTTCATATATCCCGAGTACGGACAGACAGACTTCATCGAAAGTTTCAACGAAAACGACACGTTTCGCGATCAGTTGAATGCGATGTTTGAAGAGTTGGCCGATTGGGACGTCCATCAAAAATACCGTCCGCACAATATGAAGATCGCATATAAATCTTTAGTTAATAATGAAGTAATTTTCATTAATTCAGACCAAAAATTAAAGGAAATTTTGTCCGAAGATAACTTTATTTTAAGTTCATCTATACCAACATTTTTTATAACTTGTGGTGAAATAAATATTAAATTGTAATAAATTAGTTCGCATATAAAAATGTAATTTTTATTAATTATGTAGCAATTATGAGATACAGTGAGATTTAATTGATAGGAGAGTCGTATTACTTATTAGGAGAATGCGATCTCCAACTCCCTATTGATATATTGAAAAAGTTGTCAAAATATTTTTAATCCGAGAAAATTATTAAAACAGGAAAATGTTAAGATCGTTATAAAATGCATATTGCAATAAAAATAACATTTTCAAAAAATTTGATTTAGAAAAACTAAAATACTTTTTTTGCGCAAATAGAATATTTATAACGCAAAGCCAAATAAGTGTTACATAACATCAAAATTTAAAGCAAATGCAAAACAAGAGCGAGTCATTATTTTTAAATTATTTTAAATTTAAAGTTTGATTTATAAGTGATATCTTTAACTACAATATTTAAAATATTTTTATAATCTCAACATACATATAATGAATTGTAATTTTCAAAAATCTCCGGGAGTGTACACCGGACTGGAGTCCACTCTCCCCACTCTCACCACATGGGAAAACTATAAATATTAAGGCGGCATTAATATTTATTTATTAACAAATTCAAAAAATTTATTTTAAGACTCAAATTGAATAAATATTTCTGGAGTGAGGCTATGAATAAAGAAATAATATACAAAAATTCAGACATTGACTAATATAAACAAAATATGATATCAGACAATTAACTCTCAAATGCCTTTAAAGTTGTTGCAAACTTTGTCAGTAAAATTTTTTACATCATTTAATAACTGATGAATGTATGGCGATATTTGCCTAACGATGCGTATTATGATTACTGAAAAGTAACTTTAAATCGTTGTGACCAAAAGAATACCATAAGTATTATAATGCGTTCACAACAACAACAACAAAATACATTAAAGAAATAAAAAATAAAATAAAATGTTTTGACTGAATAATGATTACTTTATTTTTAAAATAACAAATAGAACATCAAATTGATTTGCAAAACAGAGCAAACTTGAACAACTTTGATCTTACATTAAATGACGAGTTTTAAAGTTTGTCATTACAATACAATTTATTTTTTACTCATCTCATTACATGCTTAACTCTAAGCTCAACAAAAAATGTTGCATCAAATAACGTGCGACTCAAATACTTTGATCGCTGTGTGAAGTAATGCTCGGCTTGTTTGGCATACGAGTCAAACTGAGGAGCATTAGAGAGCAATGGAGAGCATTGACGATTGTGTTGGCACGCTATCACAACATCGCGACTGCGAGGGCGTGACGCGCAGAGTGTGAGCCAATAGGCGTCGCCCTTACAAACGGTAGGCCGCATATAAAAGGCGGCCATTTTGGTGGTCGAGCTGTAGTGAGTGGCGGTGAGGACGACATCACACTGAGTGCGAGTAGACATCAGACAGCGTTTAACATCTTCTGCTTACCATCAATCGAGGAGAAGCGGTGATCTCTGCCCCGAACGCGATCACAGACAACAGCCGACAACAGACCAGTGCTTCACAAGTTTCACCCCAACTATCATATCGTCTCAACTGAAATATGGCTGAAGTGGAAAGTAAGGCTGAAATTCAAACAACAAAGAAGATCGTGGGTAAGTGTTGTGTGCCGTTCGCCACCGCTGGCCCACCGCTGACCGACCGCCGCACTGACTGTCGGCCAGACGTACAGCTTAGCGGCGAGTAATTAGTTGTGTATTAATTGTTTGGCCGATTGTTAGCCCAACGCATATCGGGAACTGTGAAGTGGTTTAACGTGAAGAATGGCTACGGTTTCATATCTCGAAACGATCGCGAAGGAGAAGACGTGTTTGTCCATCAGGTAATGGTTGACGAGAGACCGATCGCGAGACAATAGATAGGCTGCGCTTTCATATATTGAAAAGCAGTGAAAGTGAAGGCGAAGTGAAGAGCATTGCGAAGCAAGGCTTCGAGCGATACAATGCTCTCCGTTTCGCTTTTCGTTGCGAGTCATTGACCTCACTATTATGCACACTATTATGCATTTGGAGCCCACACTCTCTCGCATTCACTTATGCTCTGCATTGAGCCAGTTATGCATAGCGTCCTGCTATGCTTTTCATACTTTCTATGCTTTACTAACTTTCTTTCGCCCATTTTTTTGCATAAACAAAGAAATATTAGCAGAGAATAACATAACAATAATAACAAATTAGAAATAATAATGTTTACTAATGAATGCAATGAATATAAATTCTTAGTCGGCTATTGTGAAGAACAATCCGTCAAAAATGGTGCGAAGCGTCGGCGACGGCGAACAGGTTGAGTTCGACATCGTTGAGGGCGAGAAGGGTAACGAAGCGGCGAACGTGACCGGTCCGGGAGGCGTTCCCGTGCGCGGCTCGCCGTTCGCCGCCGACCGACGATTCTTCAGAGGACGCGGTCGAGGCTTTCGCAGGGGTGGAGGCTTTCGACGCGGACCTCCGCGCGAACGTCGCGACGAGGGCTACGACGGCGACCGTCAGCCAGGCTTTGACGATAGGGAACGCTTCGGAGAGAGAAGACGCGGCGGTGGCGGTGGCGGTGGCGGTCGTCGACCGTTTTACATGCGTCGCTTCTATCGACGCGGACCGCCGCGCGACGATCGCCAGAGAGACAGACCACCGAGAAGTGATGTCCAACAAGACGGAGAGGAAAGTGGACAACAAAACTTTGAAGATTCGACGGGCCGTTACGACGACCAGAGACGGGGTGGACCGCGAAGATTCTATCGCCGCTTTTTCCGCCGCCGCCCACGACACCCGAGATCGGACACCGAAGGCTCGCAAAGTGGTGTCGATGGAGAAGCCAGTGGTGTATGAGTCACTTTTTTATTATATTTTTAACTTAATTAAACAAAATTATATTTTGCAAAAAACCAAAGAAAAAATAAAGCGAAACAACTTAATTTAAATTTAATTCTTAAAGAATATAGTGAATTATTTAATTAAATTTTAAAACAAACTTAAATGTTTGGTATGCAGAATGAGGGCAGAACTAACAAGTCGGACGATAACGATCAATCTGGTGGAAGCAGTCGTCCGCGAAGAACTGGATACAGACCGCGTCGTCGACCGAATTACAACAGACGTGGTCGCGGAACCCCTCGTAATGTACGCAAGTCTGAAGGCGACACCACTGCTGGTGTCAATGAAGACACAGACACCAAACAAGATTCAGACAGCAAACCTGGAAAAGGACAATCGAATGACTCCTCTAATAAATCGGAAAATTGATTTTAAGAGCCAATTTTGAAATTTAACGAAGTAAAGCCTAAATTTGTCATTTAAATATCAAGTAATTTACTGTAGGGTTTTAACCACACAACACTTTCAACAACACAAACACCATTTGCCAGATTTTAAACAACAATCTATTTAATAAAAACAAACTAAAACTTAGAAATTGACACAACTTTCCCGTAAAATATCAAACACTCGAAACAACAGTTGAGACGTTTAATGTAACTTTTTTTAAAGGAAGAAATTTGAGATTTGTATGTTAACTTAAATTAGGAGAATTTTTATTATAAAAGCTGAAATTCTGACTGTATTTATGTGTGTTTAATTTAATTATTAAACTTACTTTTTTAATTTAAACACAGCGATTAACTTGAAACTCATTTGAATTGATTTTACTTAACCATTATAGGGCTACTAATGAAACAAAAAATGAATTGTGTTCGATCTTATAATTAACATATAATCAAATATTGAAATTAATATAAAACGGTTTATTGAATTTTGGATAATTTTAATACAACTATAATTAAATTGATGTGCATGTTATAAACATAATGGTTAATAATTTAGGAACTGATTCTTATCGCTGTGTTTTCTAGAAAAGAAAGTTTAACTTTTTGCCAACGAAAACAATTTAACAACTTATTTATAAGTTTTTATTCTATTATTTAATTGCATAATATATCGCTTAAATTAAAATGAAATTTTTAAAAATGTAATTACAACTAACTTTAATCTATTTTTTCAAAACACGTTTTCAATGATTGAAATAAATGCGTACTTTTTATGCAAATATAATGCTTTAATTAGCTATTTATTATTAAGAAATTAAGTCTAGATTTTATTATTTTATTTTTTGTAACATTTTATCAAATTTATAAAATATTTCAGGAATTATTTGTTAGAAGAGAATATTTGATTTGAAATTTTGAGGAATCGTGATTATTAGCATAAAATTGCAATTTAATTAAGATTAATAATTCATTTTTGAATTTTTTAAAATTTGTTGTCAACTCTGCCATCCATATCAATAAAATATTGCAATAATAATAGGTTAAATATGCATCATATAAATTAGAATAATTACATTCATGTAAAGTTTAAATTCTAACTTTTATTTGTCTTGAGAGTCGTTTTTTTAAATTTGAGACATTAAAAGTTATTATTAGGAATTGTATTTAAAGCTGATTTTGGTTTTAACTAAAGCTAGCTATCGATTTGAGATGTCTGTCTTTTCTCCCACTCCGATGAAGGGGAGTACCGATAAGTGGGCCAAATTTAGTGTCATTTAAATACAGTTTTAATTTGTTAAGAAGATATATAATTTGCATAATATGCTATTTTAATCTGTTTAACTTAGTTTTGTCGAAATGTATTATTAGAAAATTTTATTTTGAGTATTGTCAAGATTAATGACACAATAGTTAACATTTAACTAAACTATTCTAAACATTTATGATAGCAAATGATAGATTTTGCTGACTAATCATAATTGTTTAAATTATCACTTGACGCGTATCGCAAAATCACTTCAACACAATAATTGTTCCAATAATAATGATTATTTTGTAGAACTAAATATGTATTAAAGATAAATAAAACGAGACATTTAAGTGTGGTTTATATGATAGAAATATTATAAACCGGACTTAAATGAATTTCTTAATACTAAGTATATACCACAGCGTTTTTAATGATATACTCTATTAATAATTTTTAAAAATTTCTATACATTGTATTTTTTTTAATTTTAAGTTCATTAAAAAGTTGATTCAGTAAACTAAAGATTAAATTTTAGTTAATTTTATTTTTAATTTAAAGTCCAATTTGCTCAATAAATGCTTCTACTCATGGGTTATCTCAACTAAAATAGTTTATTGTAAATTATAATTTGTAATTAAAATTTTGATCACAAGAAAGTTTTTGTTGGAAACTGTTAGTGACTGAACGTTCCGAACACTAGTTGTGTGAGCGCTATGTATTTATAGGTCACTGTTTAGAGTGACGTCACTAACAAGGCTTAGGCGGAGGACTATTCGTTGATTACTTCGCATCACTTCTACTGCTAATAAGACAACACTTGTGCCGCAATTCTATTGAATATATTCGTTTCATTGAGACCATCGCTGTTGCGATAAAATTGTGAAATCGAATTGATTGACAAGCAATCGATGCGCTGATCGAACATATCGTCGAACGTGTGAGCGAACGTATGAGCGAATGGCGCGAACGTGTAAATGGATGTCAAGCGAGAACAACGAATCGAAGCCAACGAACGCCCAATCGAATGCCGGACAGACCGGTGAGCACAACGACTCTGCAGACGAGTGCGACCGAAGTGAGCCCGAAGTGGACCACGAGATGCACAACGAGGCGAACAGCGATCTGAACAGCGATTCAAACCACGACATGCTTATCGACGACAATAACAACACTCATGACATGTCGATCAGCAATACTAACGACCAAACGATGGCAAAGATTTCGATTTGTTTCGTCGAAAGTGAGCCGAACTCGATTAACGGCAGACATCAGCTGATGAGCGACGCGTTTCAATCGATGAAGTCTCGTAAGTTTACCGCCAAATGGATCAGACATGAGGACGTGACGGACATCAGCGCGTTTGACGGTCACGTGTTTGTGATCGACGGCTTCGACGGCAAGATATTTGAATTCTTGATGTCGAAAAATGCTAGAATTATCGGTCCGTTAGCTCTGCATTACTGCTACTATTCGGGCAAAACTCTCTACAATTCAATTCCGACCAAACCGTACCCAATTTTTAGTCAATGTATGCGAAAATTGGTTGTTTCTATATCTGGCTTTGAAGGCCAACAAAAATTTGATTTAATCACAAAAATCGAAAGAATGTGCGGCAAATTCTCGAAGGATTTCACTAAAAATGTCACTCATTTAGTGACCGATAGCGTGAGAAGCAAGAAATACTCGGTGGCGTCGAGTCTTGCGAAGTGTGTGCTCACTTCTGGTTGGGTTGACTCGTGTTGGGAGAAATACCAGTACGAAGTGTCGGACGCTAACGATAACTATATTATTGCCAGATTTCGAACGCCTATCTTCAATAAGCTCATCATTACTGTCTCACAAGTATGTTATCATTAATACCGTATTCCCTGGCTTTGCATTACATGTAATACTATCAAAATTTTTACTAAAGGGTGTAATATTATCTAAATAGT
>JAQIYA010001620.1:0-12137 GCA_034699355.1 Microtritia minima
ACAACACTGATTATATTTTCTTTACTCTTTGTCAACTCCTTTTATACTTTTTCTTCTCCCTTTTATATATAAACCTTTCTCGTTTAAATATAAACAAATTGCATGTTTTTATTATAATAATATTATTCTAACATTTAATCAATATATTATACACACATTTTTAAAATAATAAAAGTAACATATTTACTATAAAAAATATTTTATTTTATAAATGATCTAAATTTTTAAAAAATTATTTTGAAGACATAAATATAATTCAAATATAAATAATTTATATTATTCTTTACTTATTAAAAAATTATAATTATCTTTTTTCCTTATATAATCGGTATTTGATTTTCTTTGCAATAAATATTGCTTTATGTATAATAATGTTCAAATAAAAATAATTAAATATATTAACTAAAAAATTTCTCAATAAATAGATCAAATTTTATAAATTAAATACTAACATAACGGTAACGTAAGAATCAAAGCTAAAATTAGGATAAAAACAGTTAGATATTAAATATTAAGTAATAAATTAAACCTGTTTTATTAAAGAAATGAAGCAAATTAAAAATGTTTCCATATGTGACATCAAATTTTCGGGCTATCTTATAGTTAATATGTGAAACATTTTAAACTTATTCCCATGAGATAATTTGAGTCGAATCAGGAAGAAATTAAACGTTTACAATTTATTATAGCAAATCCCTTAATATTATTCATATTTATAATAGAATAATAGTTATAAAACCTTTTTAATTGCGCAATTATTCTTTTTATAACCGCAAACTTTATAATATAAACCATTATGTAGAAATAATTTTGTAAAATGTTATTTTAGTAAACTTATTTGCTTATTAAAATTTTATGATACAAAGATTCGAGTGAGAATTTTCTTTAATGCTCAGCAGACACAATAAAATGTATTCCTAATGTTATTTAAGTGTTTTATTTTGCGCAAAAATATATAGATATTAAGTTATTATGAAAAGATTTTAACAACTTTATTAAACAATCTTTTTAACAATATAAACACTTCTTCTTATTTATAAACACTTTTGTGTTTGTGTTGTGTTTAACGTGTTTAGCCTCAACATTTATTTTCAACAGATAATATTTTATCAGTTACTTGTTTCTATTTTCTGTAAAAACTTCAATCATAAAATGAAGAAAATTTTCCAATAAAATATTTAAAATTTACTTAATTTTTAAAGAAATTAGCTTATAATGTTTAAATTGACAGTAAATTTATATACTTTATTACTAATTTTATTCTATTATAAACTATGATAATTAAATTTGATTGCATCAAAGTTTTAAATCATTACTAAATACACTAAAGCACTATAGAAATAACACTTTAATAAAAGTTTTATTATCAATTTGATATTTAATATCTAACTTTAAATCAAAGTTCAATATCCGAAAATTGAAATATCTAAATCGATAATCATTTAAGTACATCTGTACTAAAAATAAAAGAGAGAAATATAATTATATTTTGGAAAATTTAAAAGAAAGTTAAATAATTGTTTCGCAACAAAATTATGTGAATTATAAATAAAATAATTTACATACATTTTTATTAAAAATATTTATAATTTCATTAATTTATATAATTATATAATTTATATATTTATATAATTTGCTTTATTTAATTCAGTTATATGGTGACAATTAGATTGAATTTTGCAATAAAACATATTCGATTTTTTTATTCAGATTTATATTATTCATTGTTGACTCATATAAAAAATTTAATTTAACATAGAGTTTTATAATTTTAAATGTCTTTATTGTCTGTTTTATAATAATTGTTATTTAATTATATGTTATATTATTTAGATTGGCCCCAGAATTTTTTTAAATTTATGATATAATAAATAATTTTATATTCTTATTTGAAATTTAATACATTTTCAAACCTTATTAAAAATTCACCATTAATAATATGTCAGAATCTATCATAAGCGCACATATCAAATGTAAATTCTAAATATAATATTCTAACACATTATATTCATCAGAGTTTTATAATGTTTTCAGCAAAATAGTTCCTTTGATGGCGTGTTTTATGATTTTTATATTTTTTTATATGCCATTTTAGGTTTGCACTCATCAAAGAAAGTCATTAAATATTACAAAGCTATATCTAATTTTTTAACATCTAAATTATTTAATGAATGCAAAAGTCGAAATTTGTTTGTTGTTTTAGATTTATTTTTGGACATTTAATCAGAAACTGTAAATAATGCAATTACAGATAATTAATTATGAAAGTTTTATGGGCTATTTGACAATTTGATTTTAATCTAATCTTATAAACAATAAAATTCTATAAATTCTATATTTAAAGTTATTTACTTACAAACTGTATTATTACAAATTCCATTCAAGTTATAAATAGACATTTTAGTTGTTTTTGGCATATAAAAGATTATGCATTTGATATCTGTCTGTAATAATTTAAATAATTATATTTAGTTGTTATGTTTATAATTAAATTTAGAAACTTTTTAATAAAATTAATTTTCAAAATTCTTTAATTTTATTAATATAAAAATAACACTTATATAAATAACTATAAATATACTACAAATAATGAAAACTATTTTTAAAATTTAATCTTAACTCGTTTAGCATAGTTGTATTATTTCAATCAATATCTAATCTGTCGAAAATGACTAAAATAAATAACATGAATTATTAATCTTATGAGAAATCTTCTTATAAATAGATATATAAAGGCATGAGAATAATTAATGGCACAAACTTTAATTGAATTAATGAACAATTAGTCGCGCAAAAGCATTAGTATTATTGCACGTTATTTTGTAGTCGCAGAGGTCTATCGGTTTAAGATAAAGAATACACAATAGCTTTAGCGGTTAAAGCCATGGATCAGTTCAAAGTTGATGAGGGGAGACATATGTTTGCAAATTGTTTAACAAAAAAAACAAAGAATTTGGCAAAAGAAATTCTGTGCTCCAATTTTTTAAGATAGCATTTAAAGAAATATAATTATATAGTTTCTGAATACTATAGAAAGTAAATATTCATGTTTATAGAATGTTTTTTTTATGTAATCACAGAAAAATGTTCAGGTGTACAAATTTATATAATGTCATAAAACAAATCAAACTAATTCTTCCAATAAATTAATTTTTATCATTGTTTTGTGTAAAGTCTGACATCTTATTATCTTATTTGCTATCATGTATTTGCATATTTCAACGTTTTCCTGATAAATCCAGTTAAAGATGATTTGGCTTATATTTTCCATTTACCCCAAGTTCTTATGGATAAGACGGTTCGGTGTATAAGCAGAAGCATAGAAATTCTCATTAATGGTAAAAGAAAAATGTAGCAATAGATAAGTCGTATATGTGTATATAACGAAGTTTAGAAAATTTTTATATTTGCTGTAAGCGTAATATATATGGTATTCTAGACATGATCATATGAGCATTACTTTAATGATCATTTACTTAATTTAATTTAACTTACTGTTAAATAGCCATAAAACTCGCTAATCATCTGAGCTTTAAAATCTCGAAATTATGTCGTATTGAATGGTAAAAGTGTTGCGTCGATTTAACAAATTCAATCTTCAATTCCAAATTATTTTCTGAATTATTTGATAATTTAAAAATTGAATCTTATGTTGAATTTGATGGATTTGAAAGTATGAAATATGAAAATCAAAATATCAAAATATCAAAATAGTAAAATATGAAAATTATAAAAATTTATTGATTTATATATTCTTAGAAAATAAAATTTTTAAAAAATTGTATACAACGAAATTAAATTAGAATTTTAACTTTTTCCTTAAGATTAGATCGTCTTATCCTCAAGTACTTACGGTATATTGTTTACACATAAAATTGCATGAGTTATATGTGCCAAATCTACTTTTTCTGATAAAGTTTAATTCCAAAGATTCAAAATATCATAATAAGTTATATTTTGATGCGATGCGTTTGAATTATTATTATTGGTTATCGTTAAAATTGAGTAATTTCTTAAATGATTAAAATATAAGATACTTTTACTAAATTCAATTCATGTTTGACTAAAATCAAATAACTTATGAAAATTTTCCCAACGTTTTTTAAATCAAGTATCATTAATTATTATGTAAATTATTTAGAAAGTAATTGAATTTCATTTAATGCTATTAATTGATACTTACCATAAATTTTCATTCAAAGTAGATATTTATAAATAAATTCGCCACTAAATGGATAAATGCAATTTCTATTTATTAGTTTTATTAATTAATTATGTAATGATAACTTTAGGCACTTTGCATGTATAATTAACAACAGATTAACATCATATTAATACATTTAATAAAATATTAATTTCTAATGCTTAATACAAAAACTGATTGAAGCAAGTTATTGCTTTCAATGCATTCTATTGTATCATATGATAACATTGTTGTATATTTAAATATGATGTGAGCTATTAAAAAGTGCATTTTATACCATTTGATGATAACAACATTGTATTTAACAAAATATTGTGTAATCTCATATTTTATTATATTATTAAAAGCATATAAAATTTAAAATTTTACTTAAATTTACATTTTAATGCTATTTCAAACATTTTTATCATTTAGATTTGTAATTAAAAATTCTGTTTTTGTCTAAAGTCCGTTATTTAATAAATTAATAAATTACTAATTCTTCAATAAATTAAAATATTTGAAACTATGTGCAAAATTTGAAATAATTATTTTTCAAGTAAGCAACTTTTTTTATTTTTATTAAAATTTATTATTTAAATTTTACTATTATATTTTAATATAAAAAATGTGCACTGAAAATTTTATAATTAACCAAAACTATTTTCAAAATTAATAAAAATGTAATACTTTTCAATTGGAAATTAAATAATTAATTACTTTAAATAAATTTAAACTAATAAGTTTAAGCATTAAAATTTTCAAAGTTATAGAGAAATGTTAGTATTAATAAAGATAAAATAGCATTGAAAATTTTAAAATTACAGCGTTTGATCTCTCTCTCTCTCTCTCTCTCTCTCTTAATCCTTTAATAATTCCCATATTTTGGTTACTAAGACAACGCCACTTTAGCGCATCACTAAATCCCAATCGTGTGCAATATGCCTGCCATAGCAAACACTATCAATTTTATCTTCATCTCAAATTCTTTCTCTAGTCATGTCGATCTCGTACTCTCTTTTTTTGCTTAAGGCGTTATATTGTAGGTTATGTGTGTTTAGATATGTGTTGTGCATGAGATATATTTGTTGGAAAAGAGAGTTAAATTTTCACACAATAGACAAAATAGAGTTGAGTGAGATTTAGAGTGAGTTTTTGTCTGACACTGTGTGAGTGTCAAACAATGTCTCTAAAGTGTAAAATAATGTCTCTTTCAGTTCTTCTCTATTATTTATGATTTTCATTGTCGACGCGAAATATCTGTATTCAACGCATAGTCGATATTTACTAATCAAATCAAAAATGTTTCGTAATTGATATGGACGTGAATGAATGATATATATATTGCTTATTTAAATGATTCGCTGACAATGAATGTCAGCCAAATAGTTGCCATAATGAAATTATTTTGTCGCTCATCACAGCATAATTGAATGTTGAGCTCAAACTTTTGCTCAAAATTTTTAGCTAAGAATTTTTTGCTTATAATAAAATTCCTCTGTCTATTAAAGTTGATGTGTTTGTGTGTGTGTGTATGAGGTAAATGATGAGACAAACTCGTAAAAAACGATAACAAACAAAAGAGTACGTGAAATGTTGAGGAAAATGTCATTTTACTTATGTATCGCGTTTCGAATTATATTTATTGTTCAATAAGTGAGAGACAGTACTTCGCAAAATTGATATTCTATGAGAGATTGCACGACAAACTTATCATTGAAGTGCAATCTATCATATGATAAAGCAGACCAACACAAGCCATTCTCGTCTGCCTTACTCTGTATTTACTCAACTCTATATTCTTTAAGTTTTTGAACACAACGTTTGACCTCAATTTTCATTCAAGAGTGTAATAAATTTACACTAATTTAGACCACTATTTTTTCTATCTGGCAATAGTAAGCCAGTTATAAAAATAACACTTCACAGCAAGCTTTTAGTAAGCATTTAAAAGTCTCTTATTATGTTTAGTGATCTTGAAATTGTTTGCAACGCTGACGAGTGGTTGATATTAATTACATGGTATTTTAACTCCGGATTTACAAATCAATGAACATTATTATTATTAGAGTTCTTAATGTTTAGGTTTATTTTGTTAAGGATTTTTTTTTTGGCTCAGGGACTTCTATTACTGTCTCGCGAGGCTCTGCTCATTACTGTTTAACGGCATCTCTTATTATAGCCCTTAACTTGTTGTCAGAGTTCTGCTTTATTACTGTCTTATATTAATTCTGTTATCATTGATCTTACTCTGTGTCTGTATATATATAGTGCTTTATCTGATTCTTACCTATTATAAGTTAAAGAATAACATCGCCTTCATTGCTGTGATTCGTCGTCACCAACTGTTGCTCGCCTTTCAAAACTATATTCATATTACGGCACTTTTATTTCAAATCACTACCAATTTACAGATCTATAGTTGATTAATATTGGATTATAATGAGATTATTAAGTTTTGTTTTTTATAAATCAATTATTTTAAATTTGAATCAATAAATATTTGATTGTTATATTATTATTATTATATTATATTATTGTTCGATACAGTATTTTCAAAACATGTTTAATTTATAATTCCAATAAATTTTCTAACTTTTATTTGTTGTTACTTTAGAGACAATGTGAATGAATATAATAAATAGTAATCCAGTTTTTACACAATAAATCTTTTTCAAAACAATAAATCATTTGAAACGTAAATACGAATCATTAAGATTAATACAGTCTCGAAATGCTAAAAACACTGTCGAAAGTTTTTATTTGAAACTAAGTTTATATGTTTAGACGATCCACTTTGAAAAAGTCAATTTCACTCAATTTTTTACACTGCAAAATGCGGGTTAAGATGTTAAGATGCTATTTGTGTTATGTTTTATTTTCAATAGAGTGGTTAAATATATATCGTGACGCATCTCGAATTAACTTTGGCTCTATTCCTCTCTCTTTATTCGCTTTCATCCTATTTTTATTACTCTTATTTTGATTTTGTTTCTAATTAAAGGAAGTCGACATCTAAAGCAAAGGAGGACTTTCATAATTGGTTTGAGTCGAAAGTTTGAGAATGGATGAGAGAGAAAGCGAAAGAGTGAGCGATAGAGAACGAGAGAAACACTATTCAATCAAAAGCTTGGGATACAATGTGATCGAAAATGTAATATCTATAGAGAAAGATGGAGATTGCAGTGCATTACAGTGTTGTCGGCAATAAAGTGGAGGCTATGGCTTGAATTTAGTGCGTCACGCAACACATTGTGCTTACAATAGGGAGGTCTGTGTCACCGGCACCCCAAATGGCAATAACAAGTTGATCCTTGTTTTCCTCTTCTCCTTTCCATTGATGAGCCTCGACTAGTGATCAGTCATACGCTGCGCAGCTATTACTCCCAATAATCCCTAATCGAGTTTTTATAACTGCATTTTCCAGACGCACGCCTTCTTTGCTATTACGACAAAATATGCAACTATTGTCGCCATACGTAACTGTTGTCGCTAAATGTATTCAATGTTTTCGCCATATCTAACATTGTCTCGCATGTCTCCCATATTAGCGCCATTTAATTATATGCATCCTTGAGTATAACCGCAATTATTTTCTCTTTTCGAAATTAATATGTTTTTTACGCCACTCTAATCATATCTGAGTAGTTCTATATATAAAACATTTTTGTGCAGACATTCTCATGAAATAACTCTAAACATGTCATGAAGAATAAGTTATAAGCCCTCATATTAAAAAAATTGTTTCTTAATACTATATTAAACATGCATAATATTTAGTCAATAAAACATACGAAGCTCATAGCCTTAACCCATTTTATGATTAAAAGCTGTCTATAAATAAAATATGAGTTGGGCTTTAAAATGGGATTTGCGAGTCGATCGCTAAATACTTCTATATATACATTTGCCGCTTATTATTGCTCCCAAATATTCTCCTCTATTCGCAACTTTTCGAGTCTCATCTCTCAGTCTCTCTCCTCAAAGCCAGACTAGAAAGTGATGCGCAGAGAGAGCGAGCTTTGCGTTACTGTAGCCAACACTGAAGCGTCTCAATAGTGTTCGCTTTATTAAACGCAACGTCTGAAGAGCCAGATATTGCACACTAACGACACAATCGATGATTCGCATCAATTCATCGCCATTTTCTTTACCTATCGTTCCCTTTTTTTCGCCAACAGAAGAGACTCTCTCTAATCCGAAATTGCTTTCCAATGTAAACACAAATGTTAGAATAATGTACTTTATTTATCGAGTTTCGATATTTTTTTCATTTTGATGTCTATTTTATTCTCGCCTTTATTTCCCGTGAGTCGATAATGATTTCAACTTTTAAACTAAACTGTTTTTTATTATTTCGGTATTAAATTCAAGACAAATGCGAACTTAAATAGATTTTTAGTGATTTCTCTGTATTACTATTACAGCGATATAACAGTATTTTATTATCTTATATTATTATGATTATTATCTTTATTATTATTGACAATAGAAATAAACTCAATGTCACATTACTTTTTATTAAATGGTAATCCAAATCGAAATGAGTTCATAAAATGTGTGCTTTACTGACAAATTTTACATTTTCTACATAAAAATCGTAGTACGAGTCAAAGTATAGCCGGCTTTCAAAGCCTAAGCAGTAGTGATAGTAAGAGAAAAACAGTTATACCCTTCAGCTTTGTTTGCTGTATGTCTTATCAGGCGATCGCACGAAAACGTTTGCTTTCATTTTCGTCTTCAACTTCCTATTACGTGTATTGTATGGCTTTGATAGAGAGAGACCTTTTCGCGCAAATTTAATCATTATTCTACTGTGTGTGTGACTGCAAATAGCGAGAGTTAAAACTTCAAATGTGTTGTTGACTCGCAATTTTGATTGTCTCCAAACGTATATATTCGTTGTTCTCAAACAGCAATATTCAAACTCTTGCTAACAATGCCTAATTTAATGGCATCATTAAGACATGATATTGCTGTCGCTTAAACACTTGTACGCCGACTTTTGCTAGTCGTTTGCAGCTTACAGTGTAAGCCATTAAAGTTTTAGGAAACGCGTAAACGTTAGATAAGCTTTACTGCCCCCATAAGGTCTGACCCGACTGTGCTGTCTCTCTCTGTACGCCACTATTTTACTCGACTCTCTTCATTCTCTTCATTCTTCACCCTCACTATCAATATTATTCTTCCTCTTCGTTTCATTGTCCATGACTCAATCCATTATTATTGTTGCTCAACTTAACTGCAACAACACGTGTGCCCCTCTCTTTTTTTGTTTCACTAATGATAAGCAGCAGAGATTTTTGAGTTCGCAATCTCTGCCAGTTTTTTATTCGTTATTTTCGTTATTCTTGTTGTTGTCTTATTCGTCTCGGTTTATCTTATACAGCGATTTGGGTGATGCTCGAGGAAGAGCTGAGAATATAACGCTAGTCGTTACGATATTTTATATTGATTTTGTATATTCATTTTTTTAGCTTTTTATTTAACTTATTTTTTGCGCAAAACACAACTACTAATGTTAAAGTTTGCTTTATTTTCAACAATTTAGTGGTATTTGAGCGCAAATATTGTTTGAAAATTCAAGTTTTGTCTCGTTTTTTTTTCTCTGTCAACTTTTTTTCGTTGTGAGAAACGACGAGAAACGACGTGCGAAATGACAAATTCCTTTCCTAATTTAAATTAGATTTTTCAGCGCAAAAAAATTGTTTGTCGATGGGAATTGAATGGCAATAGAATGGGAATGAGTAAAAATTAATTGCAGACGTTATCTGTAAAACTGACGAACCATTTCATGCTTTACATCCTTAAGGAGATTCTCTATTCTTTTATTTTCAATTCAATGCATTGTTTTGATAGGATTTTTACACGGTTTGTGTGCCAATGTCTGCGCTGTATGTGTTGTGTATGTCTATGTCTATGCCTATGCCTTATGCGTATGTGGTTTTTATTATGGCGATATGTCTTCGAGAGATGCCTTAAAGAGAATGAACAAAATTTAATGTGCAAAATGTGTGAGTGTGTGTGTGTTTATTGTGTTTCCCACTGTTTTCTCAGCTCAAACTTCATCTTTATCTCGATCTTTCACTTTCAATTCACTGTGAAATATAATAACTTTCCGTTTTTCCAATTTTAGCTTTTTTCTCTCTTTTGTCTGAACTGAGTTCTTAGGAAATCGTTTATGATCTCAACAATTTACTTGTGTGCACATCTTTAAAGTGCATCGTTTTCGCCGTCACTTTTTTGTTATTTAATTTGCAAACTCGAAAAAACAATTCGTGTTTCTATGTTGCTATTAATTTATTTGCTCATAATGGGCAGCAAAAAATTAGTCCACGATTTCTGGCATTTGTTATGTATGATCGATAGTTGGATTTGGCCGTGTCTCACATTCTGATTCGTAAGTTTAGCTTATGTTCTTCTGGATTCACTGCTTTCTTTCGTCTCTAAGAAGGTTGAGTTTAGGTAATACTATACACTTTACTTACTCTCTTTGTAGTTATCGTTTTGCCTGTAACTATATTTTGGATGCAAAGCTGAAAATATATACCTCATTGGGACGTGAATTGATGGCATCATTGATTGATAAACTCCTTATGCTTTATGGCAAAGTCTAAACGTATTAAGATTTTGAGAGTTTTGGCAAAACAAAATAAAAAGCCAAAGTATATAAGTTTATATATATATATATTGGCAATATTTATATAAATAAAGATGCAGTGCGACACTTACAGAGATTTCATCTCTGAATTGAAAAGAATTGAAAAATATTGAATTTAGCACCAGTTTTGAGTTTGCGTTTTCAATGTTTGATCCCAGAAAAAAGGTTTGCCTCCGTTCGAGTATGGAAAGCGAAAATGCTTTTTAAATGCTGGCGAAGGCTTTTGAAAGGATCGCTCGTTTTCATCGCTGAACAGCATTGAACATCATTATTAATGTATTAATGCGTGCATTAATTTTCTTTTTCAGTCATACAGTAATGCTATGCCGAAAATATGATCTTTTCTCTTCATTAATTCTCTTATATATTTTTTGCTATTTTATTAATAAATACTCATTTCCATTTGAATTATGGCTACAATAAAATAATAACGAAACATAAGAGCAAATTCTTATGATTTTTGTATTTTCATTATTTATCGTGCGTTTCGTTCGCATTCAATTCCATTATTATGCAACTAACGATAGCTGGCATTTGTCTCTCACGTCATTATCCATACTGTATGGCACGCATTTCAAGCATATTTTTATGCATTAATAGCGTTATTTCTTTTTCGGTGTTAAAAATTTATTGTTTTTTTGTTGTTTGTTCAAACATTTTTACATTAGGAATTTTATTATTATTATTTAGTGAGTACTTAATTCTTATCCTATTTTTATTACGATGGCTGAACTGGCGATCACTATTTAACTCAAGTAGGAAAACATTTTCTTCATATTATTCATATGGCTTTACATAGTGTGACCATATTTTTTTAAACAATCCTTGATAATGCCCTTAAAACTATATTAAGGAGTAAACAGGTAGCAAATTCTTAAATACTTTATTACCTGCAATTTTATCTTAACATTTTATTTATTATTTGAGTACAAATTTACATAAAATTATATTTCTCGCAAGACTTTTTAAATTTCATTTGTTTTTCATTCTATTTTAGATATGATTTAAAATCTGAACAATAAATGGAAAAGTTTATATAAATACATATTTTAGATTTCACTATTCAACAATTTAATTCCATCTTTATTCCATAATATTCGGTGCATCAAACTAAAAATTCTTTTCCAAGTTGCATACTTTAAGCAGTTTTTATCACTTTCATTCAATTTTTCTAATTTATATTTAATAAAATTTAACAATATTTATTATTAATGGATTTATAAATTTTATTTTATAAAATGTGTTATTTCAACACATAAAGAATTTATATTTAATTAAATATAAATAAATTAA
>JAQIYA010001621.1:0-12135 GCA_034699355.1 Microtritia minima
ATGCCGGTCATCACAGACGCCAACACTAACGCGCCCACTATTATGATCGCCGAAATGGGAGCCAATTTTATTAAACAAGATTACAATCTATAATAAAATACCCAATATATACATATATATGTTTGCATAACTTTTAATAAATAATTTTTTGATTTTAAAAAAATCTAAAAATTAACTTGTTTTATGTATGTATGATAAGTAACAGCTTATAATTGAGAGCATATTGAGGCGTATAAAAATTCAAATTAAATTAATAAATAAATTAATAATTCTTATATCAATTAAAAAAAATTATTTTTCATTAATTTAAAGCATAGAATATTTATAAGCTTTTAATATAACATCAAAGGTTAGCTTTTAGAGGTCAACTTATTTTTTTTATTGCAACAGCAAAACAGAAACAAAAAACAACTAATAAATTATTTTAATACAATAACATTATGATAATAAAATATTTCTATCTTTATAACTAATTATAATAATAATAAAATGCGTGCGAAATTGTTTCCATAAAAATGTTAATAAATGTTGAATTGTAAAAATTGTTTATGTAAAGTTCAATAATATTTTATATTATTTTTCACAATAAAGTTAAATCTTAAAAAAAGTTTAATTTTAATTGTTTAAGAGTGAATACTTGAGTGTTAGTGAGTTAGTATAGTATGTGTGAATTTTCAATTATGTTTCTCATTATTGTTTTTAATTTTTAAAAATGAATCTTTAAATTTTAAAACCATAAAATAAATAACCTGTATTCTATTTTAATTGTTGCTTAAATTCAAAATAAAGCATTTATCAACAATAATATTAAAATAAGAGAGAGAGAGAGAGAGAGAGAGAGAGAGAGAGAGAGAGAGAGAGAGAGAGAGAGAGATCTTAATTCAATTACAATAATAAATTATGTTTTATTGCAAAACAAAACATTACAAATAATAGACTTATAAAATATGCAGTAATCTAAAAATTATATGTAATTAATTCTAAATAATTCACGAACATTTAATTATAGTAAATATTCTATTCATTTAAATTGTATGAAAAATTCATAAAATTGAATGTCGAATAACGAATTCATTTGACATTTCGTAAGTGTTTTTTGTGTTTTCAAAAAAAACCTTGAATTCTGTATTATAAAAGCACAAAATGTAATGTAAAAATTCAATCAAATAAGCAGTACTAATATAAATGCTAAATATTTAATTAAATTTGTTATTTTGAAACATCTTATAAAATAAACTTTCTGTACTCTCTATTGAGCGTACAATTCGAGTGTATTTTTAAACAGTTTCAAACATAAAATAATAATAATAATGACATTATATGACTGCAAACTTTTACTCTCATTCATAATAATAATATTAGCAGTTATAAGTTCGTTATCGGTTCAAATTGTTAATCCACTAAATTTTACTATTTTCCTGCTTCAATATTTCAATATAAACGTCAAAACGTCGTTCAATAATGGTATACATTTTAAATTGAATTAATAAATAAGTGCGAAAATTTTTTACAGGAGAAACACCGGAGTGGGTCATCGAAAACCAGGAATCGCACGATAAAATAGCTCAACAATCGGTGCCAAAAGAAGAGTATGATTTCATAGTAGTGGGTGCGGGAAGTGCTGGAAGTGTTGTGGCGAGTCGTTTGAGTGAAAACTCAAGCGTTACCGTACTTCTGGTCGAATACGGCGATCCCGAAAATTTCATAACAGACACGCCCGCAGCGTATCCTCTCAACCCTAAAAGTAATAAAGATTACTCGTTCGTATCTGAACCGCAAAACAATGCGTTCATTAATATGGACGGACAGCGCGCGCAAATGACGAGAGGAAAGTCATTGGGAGGATCGTCGGCGATAAATGGCTAGTTTTGATTAATTTAATCATTTATAGTTAACTAATACTTTAATTTAGGTATGATTTATCTTCGCGGTAATCGTAAAGACTATGACAATTGGGAGAGTCTCGGGTGTGAGGGATGGGGTTATGACGATGTGCTGCCATTCTTTAAACTATCTGAGCGTAACTATAATACCACATATTTGGCGAATGGATATCATAGTAGTGATGGACTGTTACCGGTGACCAGTAATGGCATCAATAGTCCGTTCGCTTTTAGCCAAAAAACAGTCGACGCTTGCCATGAGTTAGGCTTTCCTGAAGTAGATTTAAACGCTGCCACAAATATCGGTACAATGATTCCTCAACAGCTTATATTAAACGGTACTCGAGTATCAGTTACGAAAGCGTTCATTGAGTCTGTTTACGACTCGCGTCCTAACCTCGATGTGTTGGCCTTCTCTTACGTCACGAAAATTAATTTTTCGGGCAAAACAGCGACAGGTATTCAACTGTCAAGGCTTGGCATCCCTTATACAGTGAACGCCAATAAAGAGGTAATCCTATCCGCGGGCGTAATTAAATCGCCGCAGATTTTGCTCTTATCAGGAGTCGGACCGGCGTCTCAATTGGCCAAATTTAACATACCATTAGTTCATAACTCACGAGGAGTTGGAGAGAATTTAAGAGATCATGTCTATTGCATTGGTTTGATATTTACAACAAATCAAACAGGTCTTACAATGAATTAAATTTTTAAAATATTGATCTATTTAAATGAAAGTTTACTTAACAAATAGATTCGTCATTTCTTTTATTGGAAAGTTTTGCCGAATACTATAATTCCAGAAGTGGACCGTTGGCTCATTTGGACACTCCTGTATGTATGGGTAATAGCGGTGTAAATAATGACATGCAATGGCCAGACATTCAACTCCTGGCAGGAGAATCGACCGCCGATTTAGACCCAACTGGTATTATTGCAAATCGTAATTCTGGTCTAAAACTCGGTTTCCGCTGTGATGTATGCGCCATATTATAATCCATTGCAGACATCTTTCGGTCTCTTATCGGCAGTCACTCGACCCAAAAGCATTGGTAAACTCGAGCTCAAGACCAGTAATCCGTTCGATAATCCAAAAATTAATCCAAAATATTTATCAAACGCTGACGACGTTAAAGCTTTGATCGATGCGCTCAAATGGCCGTATAGGTTGGCGCAGACTATAGCTTATCAAAGTTTTGGCGCACAAAAAGTTCCGTCCCTTGTGTTCGGTTGCGAACCATTGTATTATGAAGTAAACGATAGTTTATTTCCTTCTTTGAAAGTACCGAACGATAATTATCTGGAATGTCAGGCGAAACACATGACTATCTCAGGTCTTCATTTTGTCGGCACGTGTAAAATGGGTGCAGTGAATGACACGATGGCAGTCGTCGACCCGAGACTGCGAGTGATCGGTATTAATAGATTGCGAGTCATCGACGCCTCCATAATGCCGGTCATCACAGACGCCAACACTAACGCGCCCACTATTATGATCGCCGAAATGGGAGCCAATTTTATTAAACAGGATTACAATCTATAATAAAATACCCAATATATACATATATATGTTTGCGTAAATTTTAATAAATAATTTTTTGCTTTTCATGAATACAATAAAAATGTGAATTGTCTGATGTATGTATGATAAGTAGAAGCTTATAGTTTAGAGCGTAGTGAGGCGTATAAAAATATCAATTTAAGTGAAATAAATAAATTAAATTAAATAAATCACTAAATAAACGATAAAATAAATAGAAAAAGTTGAGCACAATTAAACACGTGTTTAAGGCTTTATTTACGTGCGAACAGATTTCAAAATAACAGCTGATCTCATCATGAGTGGCAGTGTTGACGACTGCGCACTCGCACTCCTCGCGCACAGCACTCGACGCGATGTCTCTCGAAGAGCGAACTCTGGTATTGTCGGTCGCGTATGTTTCTCTCGCCAACACCAACACTAACCGGTTTGTGTCCCCCAACAGGTGGTCCGCAACCTCGACGCGGCCACCGGTCGGGCGTCGTGTCTCGATCCGCGAATCACTCGCGAACTGCTTCAGGAGCTCTTCATTCAGGTATTGACCGCACACTAAATTGTTTAAAATTATGTCTTACGCGTTATCATCGGTTACAGAGCGGACCCGTAAGTTACCCGAAAGTCAGTGTTAAAGAGAAACGCTGATTGACTGTCCCGAACAGGTGGCGAACGTCGTGCTCCGTCCCGACCACGCCTTCATTGAGTTCACGCACGAGGCGTCGGTCGCGTACGCGCTGTAAGTGATCGCCACTCTCGGATCGCAAACACCTCATCACTGGTCGGTGTGTTTTATGTTTTGCAGAGCCCTTCTGGACGGCACCCGACTGTTCGGCACTCCGCTGGCGCTCGCGCTGCGCACCCAATCACAGGTCAGTCAATTCATTCTCAATTCACGCAATTTTCTTAACCATTAATATCTCTATACTCTCCCCGCACAGCACGGATACCGTTACGTGCAAGTGCTGACCGCGTTCGCCGACGCGATACGCGCCAATCCCGACCACTTTCGACGATACCTGACGCCCGAGCAGAGTATGGCTTTCGCGTAACGTTTCGCAGACTAATCCTTGCGCTGATTTCGTTGGCGTGTCTTTTCAAATACAGATCGCGAGCAATACCAACACCACCAGCGCTCACAATACTCGACGCCACAGCACAGCCGCTATCCGGCCCGTCATCATCAGTACAACGATCGCGACTACAGGCATGAGGACCGCGACTACAGACACGAAGATCGCGATTACCGATACGACGATCGATATCGCTATTAAGGCGTAACTAATTTTTTTTTAAAAAATTCTCGACTCACTCATCAATATTTTCGAAATTATTAGCGAATCGAAATGATAGCTATAATTAACGAAAAATATTTGTTGACTTGATTTTCTCTTTTCTTATAAATTTTGTGGAAGTTTTATTTAATTTATAAAAGCAAATATTTTTAAAGGTCAACTTTTTCCATTTAATAAAATCATAAAAACAAAACAAAACAAACTGAATAACAAATAAATTTGGGTAATTATATTTTTAGGCGAAGGATGTGTTTAAGGAAATCATTGAGTTTTTTTTTATTTATTATTTCTCGATTTTTCTGCGCGAACAGTATAGTCATAATGATTACTAAGAATAATACAGGAAAAAGATATGCGCGTGTAATCAATTTTTTGCGTCACATTATATATTTTAAATGATACCAAATATATTAGTTTTTTTTGTTGATAATAAACGCAGCGATAGGTTGAATAATCTAAACTAGTGTTTGTAATTGTTTGCGATTAAAATTGGTTATCAATTTTTTCCACGCCTATAACCGTTTATATTATTTAATTTAATTTCTTGTATTAAATAACAAATTGCGTAAAAGAATTGAAAACAACAAACTGGTTAGTAATTATAAATAGTCGCAATTACTTGACATTAATAGCGCTGAAAACAATAGCACACAAACACACAGCAAACACAAAAAATATAACTGTAATAAATTCCCAGAAAAAACACCTCAAATATATTTTTATAAACATATTTACCTCAAAAAAGTAGCGGAAATTTTCGCGTAAACAGTTATGCATGTATTTTTATATATACAGGCAAAAAAAAGGCATGTGATGTTTTTATTTACACCTGCAATACACGAGTAGTGCGCGATCGGTAGAGTGTATGACTGTGTTTGTGTGTGAGCGTTGTCTTCAGGAAAAAAATTGTTGACGCAATCGTTGAAGTGTTGCAACGAATTACGAGTTACGCATTAAATTGCGTCATCGCTTAGCGAGAGAAGCGCTTATATAAAAGAGCGTTACGATTGCATAACGACTGGTAAAAGCGAGACGAAGTGTAGTGAAGTCAGACGACAAAAATGCGTGAATTTGATGCGAGAATTTTCGCGAACAGCGGTTGCGACCCGAGACACGCGGCACCGCAGCCGACCCACTATTACTGGCCGGCTATTGTTGCCCGCCGTCCGCCGCTGCCGCCGACCACCGATGACAGTAGCGACTGCTGCGCGTCGTCGACAGCGTCTAGAAAGCGAAAGGCGTTACCGATTCCGGTCGAGTCTAAAGATGACGCGTACGTGACTTAACTTATTATAAAGTGTTGTGTAATTTTTTTAAATTAAATTATTTATTTTTTGCGGACACAGCTATTGGGAGCGGAGAAAGAAGAATAACGAGTCGGCGAAACGGTCGCGCGAAATGCGTCGCCTGAAGGAGCAGCAGACCTGCTCGCGGGTGGTCTATCTCGAGCACGAGAACCTCAAACTGCGGGCCGAAGTGGAGACTCTGCGCGAAGAGATTGGAAAACTGCGCGCACTGTTCTTCGAGCGGCGGTCGTCGACGCGCGAGCAGTTGGACTGAGGCGTGTGTGTGTGTCGCCACTCGAGAGGGCTCGCCATTTGTCGCCACCAAAAAAAATAATACCATTGATATTTATTTTCATGTTTTGCGCTAACAATCTTTAATTAATTAATTTTTTTGTACCCTTTCATTACATACTTTTTTATATGTCGCTTAAATTATGGATAATATTGTCGCGTAAAACGCGTTGAAATCTATTCTTTTTTTTTGTAACTTTCATGAAAGTTATTGACGAAATCAGTTTTTTTCTTAATCTAAATAAAATGTACTTTAAATTATGATGTAATTTAAATGAATAAAATATTTATTACGTAAAATTTACATAAAAATTATCAAAATAATATTTTTATTGCAAAAAATTTCATACTGTAATAAATATTCTATTGTTGTGCCGCAATCGTGTGAAATACTTAATAAGAAATTACACGTCAAATTCAAATTTATTAACGTTTGCAAAACGAAATCGTAATAAACACAATATATTACATGAAATTTTTTATGATTGACTCATTTTTAAACATTATTAGTTGTCATAGCGGGTGTCATATTACCACTTGAAGTAAGATATTTATCTAATTATTAATCTGATGATTGTGTACATTATATGACTAATTGTACATTAACTTTAATTTATTATAAACAATTCTAAGAAATTGCGAATATGTAACAACAAGTAAGCAATACTAGATTTTTAAGATTTGATTCAAGTAAACGTGATTCTAAGACTTATTGCATTGCAATAAACTGTGTTTGAAATTATTTGATTAGTAATCAAAGTTAACCGAATCTGATTATAATTATTTACTACAATATTAAACGTAGTTAGAGTTTGAATTATTTTAATTTATTTTTTTACAATAATATTATGATATATATTAACATGAATTAACTAATTCATGACACTTTAATGATACTTCGAGATTCAAAAAAAAAAATGAATTGAGTCTTAGTTTCTTAAGCCTATCATAGCTTTCTGGTCAAATATTTTATAAAAAAAGCGGACAATTCTTGTAACTTAATTTTTTTAAAAACAAGTTTTGTCATTAACTGTTAGAAAAATTATCACATTTTATAGAAATTTATTTCCCTTATGCTTCATTTTTATAAATTGTCTTATGATTTATATTATTTTATTCATTACAATTCATTTCTAAATTCTAATGCGAATCACAAATATAGTAATATAGAACTAAATAAGATTATCTATTAACTCTATATTATTCTGTATTGTATTGATTTCATTAATAGACTCTAGAATTTTCAGTCTAAATTCGTGTCCGAAGTACTCATTTTAAATCAATTTTATATCAATTAAATTACAAACTCACAAATTTATGCTGATTTACGAAATACGAACCGTGTTTATGGCTTTGCAAAACAAAAATCAAAGCTAGTAATTCGAGTTTCGAATCAAAATCGTCGGAAAACTGAAGTTAAATAAGACATTCTTTGGCGAACGCCGAATGAAATCACGCAACTCTTCCCTCGGTATCGACTCTCGCAACACATTCGCCCGCAAGCGATAAACGCGTTTCGTATTCAATTGGGCGCGACCGACAAACATGTCCAGCGCTGACCTGTTCAGACGGGCGACGCGCGTCAAATCGATACGACGCGCGTGAACGCAATTCTTGACAATATGGTCCAAACCGTACACATCGCGTATTCCCTCCAAACTATTAACGTTAACCGACACCAGCTTTTCGAGTCGAGACAGGAATAGGAGAGTCGAGTCGCTGATGAGTGATATCGACCAGAGTTTGATAGCTTTCAAATTGGGAGCGTATTTGTGAATGTCTTCGCAGATTTCGCGATCCAAATAATCGGTCTCGACGTCCAAATGAGTCAAATTGGGACAGCATTTCAGACATTGAAAGTTGTTATCAAACGCCGATTTGTCCTCAATTCGTATCGTCAATCGATTCAAGACATTGAACGCACATTTATTGGCGAGAAATAGTCTGGTATTAAAAGCGGTAAAACCGAGAGTCAATTCACGCAATTGACGGCAGTTTTTCGCCAATAAATTCAGTCCATTATTGATGACACTATCGGCGCAGTTCTCGAACCACGTAATGCTCAGGGTTTGTAAACTCTTAAAGCGAGACAACTGAGCCATCATATTGTTTACGAAGCAATTGTTTTGATTCGACGCTCGGCTCGGATTAGTGTCCACTGATTTCTGAACAACTCTGAATCGATTCTTATCGCCATAAGTCAGTCCAATATTCTCCAATCGATTCGAGTATTGATCGGCAAACGCAGCGAAATTCGAGAAGCGATTCGAGTCCACTGTGATTGACCTTAGTTTCGGTAAAAACTGGTGGCGATCGACATCGAGAAGCAGGCAGTCATTCACGTCCATACCGTTCAGTTCGGTCACGTTAGGCGTGAGTCGAAGAAGAGCTTGAAAGCAGTTCGCGTTCACGTTTCGTTTGAACGTATAGTCAAACGAAATGCTCTCCAAACTAATGCCGCACACAATGCCCAGCAATTGCCACGATTTGCCCGAAATCTCCCACTCATAGCCAGTCAACCGAATCGACTTGAGTCGCCAACCCTTCGCCAGCATTGCGTTTACCGTTTGGTCGCTTATGTCGACGAGTGTGATCGCGCACACAAAATGGCATCTCTTAATGACGCTCTCGAATAACACCGTTTTGGTCACTCCCGAAACTCGTGTCCACTTTCGGATCGCGGCGTTTCCGCTGAATGGCGTCAATTCGAGTTCAGTCACTCCTCGATATAAGCATCGATTGAATCGTCTGTTAACGCATTCGCATCGAAAACGATCGTCTAATTCGAGATAACTTAATAGCTTTGCGCATAAAATATCGTTAAATCGATCGAAAGAATCGCCTCCTCTTCTGTGGAATTTCACCGAAGAAGCCATCGTTTGCTTGATTTTAATAATAATAATAATAATATGATTAATTTAATTATGATATCAAAATGCAATTATGAAAATGTTTGATTTGGGAAAAATGATGTCATTGAAAGAGTTGGCTAAATGAACGATATCTTAGGCTTCAAAAAAGGGTAACCAAAAAATAACATAAAGAACAAATAAGCAACAATTCGTAAATTAATTAATTTAAGGGATCTTATTGGCGAGGCTTTATGGTGATACGTGATATGAAATTACAAAATAATGATTTACATTTCAAACATTTAAATTGTACTTACATTAAGCTTAAATGTAATTAAATCGTCGTTTTTATGTTTCTTTTTTTTGGGTTACCTTAAGGGAAGTCTACGATATATGGTTTATTAACCAAACAATTTATTGATTACTGGATTTTTTATGCATATTTCAATTTGTTTTCAACTGATCATAGCATTACCCAATCGGTCAAAATTAAACAATAGTGAAATTGATTGTTCAATAAATAAGTTACTAATATTACTAATATATGAGAGTTTAGCTTTGAGTTGAGGTCTGACTTTGAATTTATGACTATAAAAGTGACGTAAATATAAAATTTGTTATTGTATTTTGTATTTTAATTTACTAAAAGTTTGTAAAAAAAATTATAATATTGGTTCAAAATTGAGAAAGAAATGATTCAATTTTAATGGCTATTTATGATTATGAATTATTACTATTTATTATTATTCGTTAGGGTTAATGACTAATTAAATTAATAATAAATCTATATTATATGCAAAACAATGGATTATTATTATTATTTATTTAAGCAAATATTTCAACGAGTTCTAAGTAAACATTGTTTATTTGCTTATAAGATTGGGTCACGTTTTGTTTTGGTATGAAATTGGTTTCTAAATAAGTTCGCAGATAAGGGTATGTTTCACAGTAATGTCAACTATTGAGATGAATATATTTTTTTCAATTTCAATAAATATTTATGATATAATAGGTATCAATTGTTGTATCATAAAAAGGTCAAAAAAGGCAAAAAAAATATGTAGTAAAGGCAGAAAAACGGCAAAAATAGCAAAATAAGCAAAAATGGCATTTATAAATACGGCTTAAAAGACTTGTTTTGAGGTGTTTCGATCTTATATTTAGTTAAAAAATTAAATATCTATCATAAAAAAAAGATAGGAAAATGCCATAACATGCGCACTCTAGTAATGTATTAAACTTATTACAGATAATAGTAAATAATATAATGTACAATACAATCGTCAGATTAATAACTAGAAGAACAGTTTACTTAATATCATATTTAGTTCGACTTTCCTAACAAATTATTTCTGTAAATTAAATTGAATAACTTTTGGTGGCGTGGAAACAAATCTGTTTATAGAAAGAAGCGGCGGATCTAATATTTAAATTCATTATTAATTCACACTAAATTTCTAATATAAATTAAATATACTATTTGGTGAACATAACAAAAATTTCTTAATATAAACGAAAGCTTATTTATTAACGCTATTAACTATTGAGCTGCATATGAAAACTGTTTTAACAATTTTAATATTTAGAAATATGATGATTACAGTAATATATTGAATGCGTTTTAATAAACAAAATTATAATCTTATATCCAAATGTAATTTGAAAAAAATAAAGATAGCAAAAAACCCTTTATTTTGAAATTATTTATTTAAGAGCTAGTAATCCCAATGAGTGTGCAATTCGTTTCAAATATGTCTTGATATATGAAACTCATTTGTTTTGTTTCAATTGCTTCAAATTTGTCGGCAAATGACTGGCGTCCACAGTCGGCGCGTTGAGCGACAGTCCTCTCGAATCTAATGATACTTTTATGATTTCGTTGAAATACATCAAAGATACCATAACTTCCTCAGTGGTCAACACGTAATCGCGTTTCGGATTTCGATTAGCGAGAACTATAAACTCATCAATTATTTTGTTTGACTCTTGGTGTGACTTTGTTTCGATATATAAATCGAGTTTACGAATGTCTGGTTTATCGGCAATAAATCGACGCAAAGAATCGATTTTGATTGACGTAAACGCTCGGATAGTCAATGAAACCAAATTCTTTAGTCGAGATAAGTGGCGAAGAGTAGCGTCTGATGTGCTGCCGTTAAACGACAGCTCTATTGATTTCAATAGTGGCATATTTTTGTAGATGTCTTCGATGATGTGTTGCGCGCTCTCGTCGTCCAGACTTAGACTTAGATGAACCAAATTCGGACAGAATGTCAGCACATTCTTATCCATTTCACTCAATTGACTTAACGTTAATCGCTTTAAATTCATTGCCTTTTGTTTCATATTTCGCAAAACATCGCCGCAATTACGCACATTTTTAAGCGCTAATTGAGACAAATTTTTGCAATTAATTGCAATCGAGTTTAGAGTTTCGGTAGAAATAATTTGAGTCAAACTCCAGAAAGTAACGCAAAGTATTTCTAGTTTTTTAAATCTGCATATTTGTGTGAACAGAGAATTAACGCAGTTTTCATCGACATTATGGTAAACAAATAAAGTCAGTGTTTTGATTCTCTTCGAGAACATCTCAGCAAACTTTTCCACATTTGAATTCATGCTAATATCGGTCGAAATTGCTCGCAATTTTGGCAAAACCTGTTCGCAGTTATCCTCTAATAAAGCATTCAAATCATTGATTTCGCATTCAATCAGGTTTGGTGTTAAACGCAGTAATGCTTTGACTGAATAGACTGCTTGACAAATACTAGGCATTGAAAGTTTTACCAAATGTTGGCCACACTTTTCTCCAATCATTCGATAATATTTAATATCGATATATTGATTGTAGTTCTTAATACAAATCGACTCTATTTGATGACAATTTGCGTGAATTATTTCCAAACATTGGTCCACATTATTATGATAGACATCCAAAACAATATCATTTATAAATTTACATTTTCGAGTAATATTTTCCAATTTTAATTTGAA
>JAQIYA010001622.1:0-12134 GCA_034699355.1 Microtritia minima
ACATTTTTTCTTGTTGTATGCAAAATAATTATTTACTTATAAAGTAAATCTAAAGAATATCAATAAAAATTGTGGTGAAATACAGTATAATACACAGCATTAAGTAATACAAATTGAATGCGCACTTCAAGCACACAGATCTTAACAAATTGAGCACTACTAATGGTAAATCTGTGGCAAACATTGATCTGAAAGTTATGCAAACGTACAAATACAAAGTTACGGCTATATGTTAACTATAGAGTCGAATGAAGAGATCGATAAAAATATGACCGTTTGTTTACAGAGTAATCTTTAGTTCATCGCTTTACTCCTACTTTTAAATTTAAAATTTACTGAAATACAATTATAATTCTGATTCGTTATCTTGAATTAAATTCTATTATTGGGATAATAGTGTGAGAAATGCCGAAAGAGAGACATGTGAAGCGATCGCTAGCGTTAGAACAGGCATATGTTCACGACGTCTATTCAGTGATAGCCATCAACACATCTTCGTGTTCGCCCGTAAGATCTCATGTCAAACAATTTCTGTTCGAAGAGTTCGAGAGCGGAAGCATTCTTCTGGACGTGGGCTGCAGTGACGGCAAATACTTGAATCTCAATTCAGACATAGTTATCATAGGCTTTGAAAAGTGTTGCGAATGGTTTCTCAATCACTTCGTTAAATATAACAGCAATTTTTGTGGTGACCCACAGTTGATAACTGGCGATGTCATGTACTTACCATTTCGGGACGACTTCTTCGATGGAGTTCTATGTTGTGGTGTTTTGCATCACGTCTCGACTGTCGAGAGAAGGATCAGAGCGTTAAAAGAAATGGCTAGGATTATGAAAATCGGAGGCAAACTCTTGCTGACAGTAACGAGTGGACCACTTTTGGGTCGAGAATTGCAATCGCAAGACGTGCTCATCAAACTCGACAAACTGGAGGGCAGATGCGATGCGAGCGACGAGTCGGACACCGACGAGAGCAGCAGTAGCTGTACTTCGCATTACGACAACGCTATGTACGAGGCGTGCAATAGTCCGAACTCGGAGTTCGGCAGTTGTTACAGCTTTGTCCGCAAAGCACTTCAGAGGTTCAGCTTTACGGGCAGTGTATTGCAGTCGAGACGGACCAGTCTAAACAAGTCGAGAACCTCGAAAAGTTCAAAGAGCTCTTCGATATCGAAAGAGGATCTGCCGATTGAGTTGCGAAACATCGAAGACGACGAATCGTTGAGCGCCGCTCTCGACAGTCCGGTCGACCAAAAGCCGACTAACAATATGAGTACAACCAATACGAACAGCTATTCCTCTATAATAAGCAGTTCTTCGTTATTTTCTATAATCAAAGAACACATCTTATCATTTCAGTTACAATTTAAGTCAAAGCACAACATTAACGACACGTCGAACAAGAGAAATGGTTTTCTTCAGCGAAAGTTGTCTCACCATAGAATTAGTTTACCTCTTCATTTGAATCGCAACAATAAAGATTCGGACTTAAATGTGATGAACCAAAACGATGACCAATTGAAGGAAAGCTCCGAAATCAAGTGCACTCAAATTTTAAATCAGGAAAACATTTCGCTGAAGCGAGAAGTGTTGATGACAAACATGCATAAGTCGTTGTCGTCTGACTCGTTAGAGTCAAGACAAGCAAATTTCGGGACTGTTTGCAAACTTGTGGCTTATTATTCGATGCCCGAGTTGTACGCACTCAACGAATGCAGCGCTTCTCAAGTGTCGGCCAACTGTTACCGAACGCTCAAGAATAAGCCTAAACTCATTGAATTACATCCGATCACCTTTTTATTGCGAACCACTGCAGCGAATAACTCGCAAAAGCAATTACAAAACCAAACTCAAACTAACACAATACACGTAAACACGTGCTCATCACAACTCTCTTCGGAGAGCTGTACCACTGATATGAACAAACGAATTACTCCCATAGAGGAGAATGAAAACGAAATGCTAGAAGAAGAGGAAATGGGAGACCAAGTGATTACCGAATCACAGCAAAGCGAAAGCAATAAGTTTGCCAAAAAATTGCTGCGACAGAGAAGTTTTAGCGCCGATTATCAGCCGGAAGTACCGAAGAAGCAGAACGAACAGCCGCGACGATTCTCGGCGAGCCCTAACATCGGCGCCACTCGGGCGCACGCCAACCAAATGGCACATCACCAGCAAATCAGTATCGATAGCGAGGAGTCGTTCGTGACGATTATACCAGCGATGAGAAGCACTCGAGAGAGCGTAACCGATGTGATCAACAATAGCGATACGTTCACCGATTTCGATCACGACTACTTGACCTCATCGACCGATGACGACGCCTGTTGTGAGCAAATGATTGGAGAAGAGGGCGAACAAACGTTTGAAGACGACACCAGTGCCTCAATCGTGTCGACAAAGTCGACCGATAACGTCGATTCAGATATTCACTCATCGACGCCCTCACCGCCCACTACTTTGCACCGATATTTTCATATCTTCAGAAGTGGAGAACTGGAACAACTGATTGAGCAGAATATACAGGACCTGCATGTGATCAACTCGTACTATAACGAACACGTCACCTCTTGGTGTGTGGTCGTGGAGAAGGTGCACGTCTGGACCATATGAACCCATGTCCATATGGCCTCAACCAAGTTCAACACTAGCTCTCAAAGTTAACTACAAGTTTGTAGCCGTTTGTAGAAGTTTGTAGGCATTTGTTTACCACTCCATTGCATAGAGAATGCGTTTTCAATTACTGCTCATTATTTTTACAGAACAAAGTTCTTATAGCCCACAATTATTTAGTAATGTTTTCGTAACAGATAATAAAGATTTTTATTGTTAGAACACTATTTAATTGTTTGATATATAGTATATATCTATACTTAATATATTATTAAGATATTAAAATCGTTTATCATTCAGATTCATATCTGACGCGTAAATAAAATTTTCCAAAGATTGTACAGACCTAATCATTTTGCGGACACAAATTTAATTTATTAATAAACTAGTTTTTGCATATATACATGTATATGCTATTTATCTAAGCTTTCAAGTAATTGATATTATTTCCAGATTCTTCAAAAATATGCATCGCTTTCCACGAAACGTAAGATTTTGCTATGTCTGTGGTAGAAAGTGGTAGAAAGTGCATTGTGGTAGTGAAGTATGGTCTTTTTTTTGCTTCTACAGCTCTTTGTTTGCTAACCATTTAAATGTTTTAAGTTAATCCAATTATGGAAACTAAGCATCCAATGAAACTAAAAATTCCAGTCAAAAAGTATTTTACTTGAAAATAATTAATAGATTATACATGTTTTATCTACAGTAACGATATATTCTGATTTGTCACGTGACATATGATTTTTGTTTAACTAAAGATAATATTTTATGCACTTAAAAGTTTTTAAAGAGTATTTAATCTCTAAACTGTTCTACTTGTAATTAATTCTTGAGAATTATAAGATTTAAGATTTCAAATCTTAATTTCATTATACTCAATATCGAATTAATCATATCACTAAAGAATATTCTGTTCAATCGATTCTTCAAACAAATCTATAACTTATCATTTTCAAACTTATTATCTTTAACGCCCGTTGTTTTAGTTCTGAGATTATCGGCACTTAATATTTCTTTAAGTCTTGAATTAAGATCTGTACCATTTAGAACTTATATTACAAAACATATTAAAGCAAAAACTAAATAATTGTTACTGAAAATTTATTCAAAATCAGATGCAATGCTATTGAAATATTATTGCACCACTTTTCTGAAAATGAAATAGTATTGCATGTAGTAATACATGTATGTATGTCACGAATACGGTAATAAATTTGAATTTATGCAATGCTAGCCGTGAAGAGTAAGCTTTAAAAATACATTTAAATTTTACCGTTAATATATGGCAATCTAACTAATAAAGTATTTAAAAATGAAATTAACAAAATAATACTTAAAATAAATTGTATTTATTTTTTAAGTCTATCATCATTTAAAACTTTTTCCATCTCTAAAATCAAGTCATTTTCGGTTAACGCAAAGCCACTCTTCGCCCAAATAATTTTAAGCTCATTCATAACAAAACTTATTTGGTTTGGCTTTTTGACGCGTTGCCCAATTAAATGTCCTTTGAAAGGAAATGTCGGTATTTCCCAGTTTGATATCGCATTTATTTCTGAATAGCGAGCACTATATTTAAGGCATTCTACAATACATTTTCTGAGTTGATTTTGCTGAGGCTTTGGTGCGAGAGCTAACTGACAATAAATAGTGTCTAATGTTACGTGTTTGAAATCATTTCGATTGGAGATTATGTAAAGTATTGATTCCTTTTCCATATTTGAAAGTTTCATACGGATTATTACACTTAATAACTCATTATCATTTCTAATGATAGCCGCCAACAAAGTTGAAGATTCCCACGTTTGGAAAAAGCCCTCTTCAACACCATTACACAAATTATGTAGAACTCTATCAAATTCACTCAAATCACAGGAATGTGTATCGCTGTCCACCGAATCTGAATCGCATTGAAGACCTATGTGTTTGCCGATACCAATTCGGTTGAACATAATGTGAACGACATCATTGCATTGTTTTAACATCAGTATCCGTTTCAACTCAGACCATATTCTTTCTCCACTTATTATTTTTAAACCGTTGCAGTTATTTTGTAAAACAATTAACGTGTTCTCGTCGTGTTGTCCCGGAGAACCAAAACGCGCGTGAAATCGAAAATATCGAAATATCCTTAAGTAGTCTTCTTTAATTCTTGCTTCAGCGTCACCAACAAATTGAATTTTCTTTAATTTTAAATCTTCTTCACCATTAAAATAGTCATAAACGACTCCATCCAAATCCAGAAACATTGAATTTATTGTTAAATCGCGTCGAGAAGCATCTAATGGTTATTTTTAAATAATAATACTAATTAGTACAATCTTTGTTTGGTTATTATAAATGAATTATTAAATTTGCTTTTTAATTATAAGAAAATGTTTAAAAATAAAGTAATTAATAATTTATTAATTGATGTTACATTTTAAATTTAAGTTTATGCTGTAATAATTTAATTGAGTGAAGTGATTATTTTTAAATTTAAATATTTGTTATATCGCATCGATTGTCTAGTTTTCGATAAATATAAGCATGAGTTAATATTTTAAGTTTACAGACTTAAGCTCATGTATTTTAAGATCAAACTTAACACAAACGAAAACAGTTACTCTGTACTGATATAAACAGTTAACACAATGAATGCAATTAATACCCAGTTTCCAATCATCAGTAAACTGGACGCGAGCGTGTCTGCCATCAGTGAGTTGATCGATGCGAAGTGTGGTTATTTCATACTGACATTTATCGTTAATACGAACGGTAACAGTTCCGTGTCTCTCGCCTGTCAAGTGAATGGCAAGTAAATGGCAAGTGAATGCCAACTACACCAACAAAACACAAACCCATACCTGCGGGTGTGGTTATCAAACGTATGTTTTCCTTATCCCTATGAGTTATATTTGAAATTAAAATACTAAAAAATGAATTAATATGAATACCTAAGCATTTGAATCATTTGTTCGGGTCTGGCAGTGGACGCGAAATCCAAGTCATTCGGTTCGATGCCCGACAATATGTCGCGAACCGCTCCGCCGGCGATGCGCTGACAAACAATTGATTAGCAAACAAACAACATTTACCAAACACAACACTTACCAAATGAAATCCTCCACTCGTGAACGTGTGGTTCAAAAATTGAATTTCAGGTAAATCTACGAAAGTTTTGAACAGACTATACGAATGCGAGTTTTGATCCAACATTTTTCTGTTGAGATTGGCTTTCAGTGAAGTGATGTATTGAACTGATGTTCTCAACGATGAGTGACTGCAATATTTGCGAACTATAGTGCAAATGATCATTACATTAAACGCAATTTAATGTGCATTAAATGTAAATTGAAGTCATCAATAAAAGTGCGAAACACATGCAAATGTTTGCCTCAGACAGGGCTCGAAAATGACGCCATCTTTGATCGGTCTCGTCATCACATTATTTCAAATTTGCAAACTATTTATTCAATTAATTCAATTAAATTTTACAGTTTTTATCATTTCGTCAAACAGGAAGTTCAGTCTGTACTCATTAATCAATTTTCATTAAATTAAAATTACATGAAAAAGAAAGATTTTCACATGTTATATGTAATTTAGTTTTTAAGTTTATAGATTTTTATTGCAGATAATACAAAACTTTTCAAAAATAGTGTACACTATCAATCGATTATTGGGATCAATTGAAGTACAGCTCGCGATTCATTCTTTTATAACAAATACAGTAATTTTAAAATGAATTTTTGTTTATGAAGACATATGGATATTTTTTTTCTATTAATTTTTGGTTAATAAGGTTCTTACTCTAAAATTTATATAAAATTTAATATTAAATTTGCAGATAAATCTTATTAAAAAACTAACATTTAATTTTGACATTCTTTTATTAACAAAATAAATAATTATTACAGTTATGTTGAATACATTCTAAGTTCTAAATAAATAATAAATCACATGATTATTTATTTATATAATTTCAATTTAATATAACAATTTTATAATAATTATAAAATTATACCTTAAAATGATTCACTATTAAATTACGAATCTAATCCTAATTAACTTAAGAGATATCACTAACGATATATTAATTATTAAATACTAGTTAATTAAATTTCTTAACTTATGACTTAACATAGATTCTGCGTATTCTAAATCCATACTTGAATAACTAGTATTGTGTCTGCACAACGGATTAAAATAAAATTGATAGATAACTTGACAGTAATTTTTAACTGATGGTAAACATAACATTTATTTAGAAAAGTAAATCTTCGTCGTGCGAGTCGTCTAAAAGACTGGGTCCCTCTTGATCTTCCAGAAGACCTTTAGCTTTAAGCTCTGCCTGTTTAGCCTCTTTAACGTCCCTTATTTTCTTCTTCTTCTCTTGAATTTTTTTAAGTCGATAAAATTCTTCTCTTTCGTTTTCGTCCAGTTCGGACACTATATAAGCTAAAGTGCGCTCAATTTTCGGAATGACGACGTGTTCGAGAGCGTTAACTCGACGATTGGTCACCTAATAATTGCATTCATTTATTCATTTTTGTTTAACTAACGTTATTATCCTTACTTTGATCACTTCGTCTAAAGTGATAAAACTAGTTTGAAGCGAAGCCAAGTCGACCAACAGCTGGACAGCGCGCGCATAATTTTTCTTAAGTTTGGCGAGTTGTTGTCCACCTCTGGCCAGACCCGCGAATTCGTTGGCATCACTTCCGTCCTGATAGGACTCGAACACCGGTAGTGTCACACCCGCCACGTTATCCTTTTTGCATTTCACCTGACATTTGCGATTGCCATCAATTAGTAACGATTACAATATTTCGCTATCGTTCGCAAACCTTAATCTGGGCTTTGGTCACATTTTGCAGTACAATCGCATTGAAATCACTGCCGACTGTGAACTTAGCCTCAGCCAAACTAAACGACGCCTCTTTCATCACTTCTCCCATCAATGATTTGGTCTATAATTGGTTTCAATTATTTCATTAGGCATTCAAATTTCAATGTTTGGCAACGCATGACATACATCCACAATCTTCTTAAGTATTTGTCTGAACCTCAATTGCAACGCATCCGCCTTTTTCTTCAGCAAACTGTGACCCTTTTGAGCACCTTTTAGGCGACCTTTCATTATAGTCAAAGACCTGGTAATCGTTAGAAGTCAAGAGTGAATCACATGATTAACAAATGAATACGACTTACATTCTCGACGGAAATATATTAATGCGATCTTTTCCACTCATTTTCGATCGACTCGTTCACCGAATAATTAGCTGCAAATAGTTATGAAATCGCTGTGAAAGTGATTCTATGGTAATGCGATTAACAAACAATTGATAACTCATAAATCGAGTGCAGTCAAGTACTCAACTTTTATAGTTTACAATAAAATAACACTACAGAAACGCCTGCTTTTATATAGCGATAGCGATAGTAAACTCTTCAACCATTTATACCCAAACGGCGCGAGTCTTTAAAAGTTGGTTCAATGAAAGTGTTCTTAAATGAAATATTGTGAGAATCACTTTGACAGCCGTTTTCCGACGTGACGAGTGGCCACTTTGGCCAACTCGTCAATTAATGGCTGAATTCCATAAGTGATAAAATATATTACATATAAAACAAGAATAACCATACAATTGAGCTGATTTTAAAATTCGTTTTATAACTGTAAGCACATATCATGTTAGCGCTCACTTCTTTCGTAATTGTTTTAATTTAGTTTAACAATACTTTTTTAAAAAAAATTTCTTATAATACATTTCAAGCATACTTTACATTTAACGAATCTAAACTTAAAGTCCTAAATTAGCATTATCTTAATCTCTAAGTCCACCTAATATTTTTCTTTGATAAGTTAAAACTCTATTTAAATGACACTTATGGTTCTTCCCCTTCATAGTGAGGGGCGGACAGACACCTCAAATCGATAGCTAGCTTTTGTCAAAAACAAAATCAACTAAAATTACATTTAAACTGCATATACATCTCCATATATCTTCTATAGTGAGAGCCACGTTATATCTGTCACTCAGACAGATATTGTTCTGATTTTCTAAGAAAAGCTTGTATTTTTAAACATTTTATCAAATACAGCTTAATATTAGAGCTTTATATACATGCCATAAATATGGATATATATATAATATATATATAAATATATATATATGGATATGGATATTATACTCCACAAAATCTAAATAGAAAATACTCTAAAACAAGGACAGGAAAAAACCTGGATTTAGCCTGATTTACCCGTATTTGAATATTTTACATTTTACCCGAATCTATCCTTTTTTTGAACATTTTACCAAAATTTACCCGTATTTTAATATTTTGATGTGGAATGTGGTTAAAAACTGCATTATTTTACATTGAAAATTTCGAAAAAGGAAATTTTTCATTAATTTTCATTAATTTCATTTCATTAATTTTTCATTAATCAGTATAAATGTATTAAGTTGTTGGCAAAATAATGTGGCTTTTTGTAAAGTACTTCTTTGATAACAATTTTTTACATTTCTCCAATACTATTGACGCCAATTTTAATTGTAATTCTTTTAGTTATATAAGTGGCTAAAATTTTGTCATTTAACCCAAATCATTATCTCATTTATTTGGTAAATAATTCATACATAACTAGAATGAAGAATTGAAATTTCAAAATTTGAAAAGGATTTATTAGAATTACTTCAATTCAATTATTAAATATTATTAATATGTTATAATTTGTATAAAAAAAACTTACCTAAACCTCTAATTGAAAGTGTCTCAATCAACAGAAAATAACTTAACAGAATAATGAAAAGTATAAAAATATTCACAACACAGTATAAATAATAATTTAAATATAAATAACAATTTATAAATAATTTATAAATTGTTTACAATTTACAATTATAAGGGTTCAAGCATTTGAATAAAAGAAAATGTTTATATTTAAATGTGTATATTTTTTTGTGAAATTTACTTAAATTTACTTAATGTTGCGTGCATTATAAAGTGAGGGAATGCAACGAATTTTAATGAATTTTTACAATATATTTAGTTTTAAATTACTTAATAAAATAAATAATGAAAGCGTTATGTAAACTTTGAAATATTGATGTTCTTAATATCTTTCCTTATCATGAATAGCATTAGCATTCAATGTATTTAAGTTGTGAACACAATTGTCTTGATTCAAGTTATTTGACTTCCATCCCGAATATTCAGATAATTGTTTCAATTTATATTTATTTTCGCGCTCAATCTGTCGGTTGTATTCATCGATTTCGTATTGATATTTAGGTGTAGTTATCCCAAAAAAATTTGCTAAATTTTCTCCAATATAATCACAAACTATACGAATATATAATTACAAAAAAAAACAAATAAATAAATTCAAATACTATTAAATCAAAATAATATATTTAGCATATAATAAATTTACATATTAATGCTGTGCATCCAAACCAAACTAAAGAACGGCCAATATGTGAAACAATAGGTATGTTTTTCTATAATTTAAGTAACAAACGAATTCAAAATTAAAAATAAATATAAGATATATAAATATTTTGTTTGAATTATTAATACTTTAAAATATATTTAATTAAAAATTAAAACATTAAACATTAAAAGCGGTGCATTTAAATGAATATTTAATTATTAAAATATTATAAGATGTTATTTTAAAATTAAAAACTAAAATAAATTTTGATTAATTTCAATATATTTAATTTGATTAATCAAAATAACTGGTCATCACATGAAACACTCTCAGCTGACAACTCAAACACAACACAAACTCATTTATTTAATTGTTAGTAAACCTAATAATCGCACCAAATTTATTTGAGGCTTCATTTCTAACATTTGCTTTTCCTCTTCAAACTCCTCTATAACTCCATCACTACAATACACCACACTTTTTGGTGTTTTAATTGCGATTTCAACATCATTTGAAGACATAATTGTATTGATAAACAAAGCGTAACCAAAGGCAACAGTGTTTGTAAACATTCAAGCAAATGCGTGTCTCATACAGAGTGCATGCTTATCGATGTCTAGTGTTTATTTAATTGGCATCTCATTTAAGGTCTTTATTCAAAACTAGTTTTAAGTGATTCATTGTAAATATTGTTATTTATTAAATGAATAATTATTTAATACTAAAACAGTATACGATTTCGTATTTATTATACTTCAGGCTATCGTCGGCTAATTGTGGGATATTTTATTGAATGCCAAATATTTGTTGATAAATAAAAATGCTTAAAATTATAAGAAAGCCATACTTGTCGTTAAATGCATCAAATTGTTTGCAAAATTATATGAATAGCAAAATAATGGCGCGTATGTGTGCCTCTCAACAAAAAGGCAAATCAAGTGAGAGCTTAACGCAGCAAAATAAAAAAATATTGGTTAAAGACGAAAGTGGAAGGATTTTGAACTTCAAGTCCACAACTGATGCCCAGATATTCGCCAAAAAAGCTAACTTAAGGTTAATATCGGATGAGAATCACGCAAATCCTGTTACGTCAACATTTCGTTTAGTTTCGCCTAAAAAACTGATCGAAATTATTGATTCAGTCGATAATCAATCAACCAATGAATCGCTTGAAGAGACACACGAATCACCCATTAATGACACGAAAGACTCGAAAGACAAGAATAAAAGTGTCAAAAAGGTTAGAGAAGTGAAACACTCGACGTTTAGCTTTAAAGCGAGCGAACACGACCTTATGATTAAAATTAATCAAATTAAAAAGTGGGTTATAAAGGATTGCGAAGTAAGAGTGCACGTGACGGGGTCTGCAAACAAATCGGTTTTTGTATGTAATGAATTTGGAATTTCTCCGATTACTACTAATCTCTTATTATTTGAATTATTTAAAATTAGGAAAATATTTATAAGCAATTTGAGAAACAATTGAAAGGCAAATGTAGATTTGCGCAGAAGAATTTAAAAGAAGATCGTTTAAAATTTATAATTTTACCGCTTAAGGATAGTAAAGAAGTTGATTTTGGAGATGATAAGGAAGTTGAAAATGATAGCATTGATTTCGATAATTTGGATGCCAATCAACTACTAAGTGATGATTTCGATTTGGATAAGAAATTATAATTACAATACAGAGTAATGCGAATAAATTTATTTTATATTTTACACATTGTATTAATATTATTATTTATTTATTGTATTATAATTTATTGATATGAAGAACTTTTTAATATTTTTAGGGAGAATTTTCTCCCTTATATAATTGAGTCGTTGTGGAGTGGAGTGGAGTTATTATAACATTATTATAATATTAGACAAAAATATTAGACAAAAAAAGATGCTGCACTAAAAGGTAATTGACTTTTTAGTGCATGCACTTTAAGGTCAGATTATACATATTGAACAGTACTTTTAAACATTTATTTCAAGTTCTTCGTGTCCATCAGTTTATGCCAAATAATTGCAAACTCGTTCTAAACTGAACATAAACTACTTTATTCTGAGCAAAATATCACTACTTGACCACAACTTCAATACTACTATA
>JAQIYA010001623.1:0-12129 GCA_034699355.1 Microtritia minima
TCTGTGCTGACGTCCTGATCGACAATAGCCACTGAATTGCTAGTATTAGTGCCGATGAAAGTCATCCACGATTTGCCAAATTTAGTGTTCATTTCTGCGATCAATTTTCGGCCCAAATTATTGTAATTGCTTTCAGTCTCGAGCAGAGAGAATATGGTTGCGATGGCGTGCTCTTCAAGTTTGGTCTCAGCATTACTGCTCACTATTTTGATTTCCTCAGAAGCCGTTAGTGCTAGGCTTATGGCAATTAACAATATAATTATATATACACGCATTTTAAGTTTTTAATAAACCAAATTAAAAATTATATTACGTATAGACTGTCTACTTATTAAATAATACCATTAACTTTCTAATTATATAGTGATTCAAACCGGACCTTAACTCCACACCAGGTCTTAATGTTCTCACGCCTAGTCTATAGACTAAAGACTATGAATAGTGTTGAGTCGAGGTATTCCGGGCTCAGATTAGATATATTTATAGTTGAATATTATTCTAACTTTTGTTATTATCTAATCGAATACAATTATGAATTATGAAAATGTTGTAATATTAGTAAAATGAGTGGCGGATAATCTCCAAACAAAGCTGGTCGCGGATTAAGGTTACAACCTTTTAATTTATAAACTAATTAATCTCAGCTCAAACGAAGCGCTTTGAGATTTGTGAACATATAATAATGTTTGTCGGGTTCGAGCGTTACAATTGTGCTGAGTTTGAAATAATTAATTGAACTAAACTTTAAAATAATTATGTTATGTTATGTTATGTTATTAATTTTGTTATGTAAACCAATAGTTACATTTATTTACATATTGCTGTACAAAATTTCACTTATCTTTTGAAAATTTTTAGTATTATTATTTCATACGCGTATTCTCGAGTGTCATTAAATAGTTATTTCGGAAATAAGTTATTTTTTTGTCACACAAACTTTCTCAGTAGTTTTCTTTACGTAACATTTACGCGCAGATTTATGTGATTGCGATTTAAATATTTAAAACATATTTGTTTGTTTATTTATTTAAACATTTATATATTATTTAACATAAATATTTAAAATAAAATTCAAATCCTGAACCTAGTAATCAATTAATTTAATTACAAAACAGTTTTAATTGATAGCGCGTGATCTGCAAGTAATTGATTATTAAGTAAACTTAATTGTTTGCTATTATCGCGCATCTCATTGTTAGAGATATTTAAATATACGCTCATATTTAAGTTAGTGAACAAATTTTTAAGATGAATCTCGTTTTGTTTTTATCATATATTGTGGTTCTTATATTTTGGTGTTTCATATCAATCTTGACTCTCTTGATATACCTGTGCAGCGGTGGCGGCAATGAGTTGGATAGGGTTTACGATAAATGCAACATTACTGATGCCATTCATCAATACATAGTGCGAGTCATTTACGGCTATCATAAAAAAGACTACAATCCAAAGGAAGTGCATATCACGTTAGAAATACTGGACACGAAAGGCAAATCGCTGACCAAATTGACGATCACTCCCAAACAAATGAAGAAGAGTGTTGAGGCGAGCGTTGCCGACAAGAAAGTGGCGAAATTCCTGCTCTTTCGCAAACAGCCTCTGCTGGACATCGCGTACGTGGTTATCAATCACAACAGCAAGAATGGTCAGCTATTCATATCGATGGTGGAAATACAGGAAACAAACTCGGAGTTGGCTAACATAGCATATGTGGGAACTTTGATCAATTCGCTGCCGAAAGACAAGAGTCACGTCAAGCAGAAATTTCCGAGCGGTTCCACCGAAAAGCGAGAGATGGAAGATCTGGTGAGCGGTTCGCCAACTCTTAGTTGCATCGAATTCATAGCATTCGTGTTTATGGCGATTAATATCATTCTCGTGTTATGCGTTTTCGTCATTCCGTGCACGACCTCCACATTTTGCCGCGACTATAGAGACGAACTGCCGTCGAGCGCGTTCGCGGCAATGCTGTCCAGTTTCATAGCTTTCGTCGTGTTCGTCGTCTCCATTCTGCTCTATCGCTATCTAATTAAACCCCTTTACTACAGAGCGTCAGGTCAGGGATTTTATTCGTGTTTACGAATGGCGTATATCGTATCGATCGTACTCATTGGAGTCATTTGTGGCATTTTGGCGGCATATTTTGCTTCTAATGAAAATAAATTCGACAGCAAAGTTCCATCCAAACTCAATCACGAAATATATTGGATGCTTGCCTGCGGTATCGGTGTCATCATATTAGTCTTGCTGTGGTTTCCCTGTTTCGCTCTCATCGCATACTTTGTCGGATTCTTCAGCACGTCTTCGAGCAAACAGTTAAAAAGTGGTATCAAATCGAAATCGAAAACCAAATCGAATGGACACGAAACGATGCGAACGCTGTCGAGCGAAAGCTATGGCCAGACTTATTACGCTCAGCTGACAAAGACCACTAAGAATGTGAAATCGATATCGCAATATCCGGGCCTGCAGTCTAAGTCGCAGTCGAAATTGAAATCAAAAAAGGCGCCAAAGTCTGTGAAGAGAAGCGCATCGCAAGAGTCGATGGGAGAGAACTATTACGAGCAGTTGATAAAGAAAGGCCAGGGAAAGGTTAAATCGGTCTCCCAATATCAGGGCATTCAAAATTAAATTCTTTTATATAAATAATTAATACAATAATTTTGTAACTTATTTTTGTCAATATAGTTGTATATTGTTGGACATATTAATACTGTTTACGTGTCTTACGTTTTTGTTTTTCAAAATTATTTTTAAACATTAATAATATTACTTTATAATAAATTTAGTTTTATCAATAGTTTGTCATGAAAACCATAAAAATGGTAGAGTAATGTACTTTATTTTCTAATGTATAAAACTTATTTTTAATACTATATTTAAAACTCATTAAATTATTAATATTTATCGTTTCTATACATATTTATTATGCATAAATTTTCACTAATAATTTTAATATGTGCAACATATGAATGGAGTTTGCATTAAGTAAAGGTTCATAAAAGATTTTATCTACAAATAAAAAAATTATTAAAATAAATTTAATTACTTAAAATCATACCTGATATTAATATGGGAGTCGATATTATCTCCAATAAAGTTGAGGTCTTCGCTGTTGAACTCATCTTTTCTAATAAGCTCTCAAAACAGTCATTTATATTGAGATTATTGATTGATTTCACTGATTTTCCGGTGAATAAACATATCAAGCCGTGTCTATTTATCAAATCAACATTAAAACAGGGAATAAATGCGAAATATTTAAATAAATTCGCAACGATATAAAGAATGGCTGAGGTTAATCGTGTCAGCGATAAATTTATATGTAGTACTAATAAATCGTTTTGATTAACTAAACACATATTCTCATATAAAAGTAATGTCAATTGTTTGATAGTTAAATATTCGTTCATCAAATCGATAGTAAAACACACGTGAAACGTGTCGATTATAATAATTTTTCTATGATTAGCGTATATTTTGTTATCTTTATAATCGTTAATAATTTCTGGTTTATTAACACTAAAAAGTTCACAAAATGTTTTGATAAAATTATTGCAGTTTTGTTCACCTAAAGCGTAGCAAAATATTTCATTTTCTTCGAGTTCGTGCAATAGTTTACTTAACAATGTTTTAGTAAAACAATCAAATGATGTTAATTTAATCGCATCACTAAATTTTTCATGTGTATAAAAATATTCAAAGCATTGATTATAAATATTGAATAAAGTTAAATCACAAAATTTTGAACATCTTATGTATTTATATTGATCTCCATAAACATGTTTTACACATAACAAAACTTGACTCGAAATACTCCAACGATTAGACATTTCAATACTTATTTCCGCCAAAACATGCCTTAAATTTTCAAACCAAATGCCAAACGAATCATTTTTCATTTTCTTTCTGTCGCTATAACTTTGATTATTAGCCATAAATTGCTGTAACATTTTATATCGAAAACAATGGTTGACCTCATAAGCACTTGAAGCTGACAACTGATTCTCAATGGGAATACTAAATATATTATACAATTTAATAAAATTTCGTGCCACAAATTTTTTCTCGTTAATTATTCGCTGTCTTTCATGTGCGGACATATTTGAAAATAACATTAAATTTTGTTTAATAGTTTGCTGCTGACGATCAACTAATAAGCGAAAACATTCTTCAACTTTAGATAAATATAATTCAGAAATAGATTGGCGCGAAAATAACGCAGACGTAGAGCCGTCGGCGATGTGGACATCACGCAGACTGACCAGCAATGAACTGAGTTGTTGGCTATGATTAAAGCCAATACAAATCACATATACTTCGGAATTTCCAGCTTTACTTGCGATGGGCTTAAAGACGTGTATTTCGTCGAAAGCGCAGCACAAAAGATAGAGAATACATAGGGTTTGGCACTCAAATGCGGTGAAAAATTTCACCACTAAATTACCGTTTGGTTGAATCACATTCAGCGATACTATGACTTCCCTAAAAATGAGCGCAATTACAATCTCCTCCTGAGATTCGGGCGAATCGACACAATTAACGCTTCCGTCGCAGCAAATCATATTAAACTTTGTCTTCGCTAAGACATGCGTTTCTAAATCGTCGATAAAATTTGGGCGCAAAATATCGCCGGTGTTTGTGGAGTCGAAGAACCAGTTCTCGAAACAGTTCGCATCGCTTATAAATCGATCGTCAATTATGGCCGAACCGTTAACGTCCACCTCTTCGTAGTACGGGTTTAAGGTGTTGGCCAACCATTCAAATGCGAGATCGTTGTGATTGCATTTAAGGAAGTGATTGAAAGCGGTGACGAAACCTCCGGGAGCTTCGCATAGGAAGAGAGCGCTCACGCGAGTCGAGCCCACAACCAATTCAAATGTGGACAGCATTTCGTAAAACTTAATCCACGCTCGAGTAAGCAATTGCGGTCTATTTCGTAGTTGTTTCGCAATTGTCGAGCAAATGAGTGCCGATCTATCGGTGAAGAGGGTGTGATTTCCCCACTCATTCAAACTCATGTCGTTTAACAAACTTTTGCATTCATTGAGTGAGCGCTTCAGTGCCAGCAATGACTCCTCTCTCCACACGTTTTCGCTCAAACACTCGCTTTGATTCGGCAGTAAATATTGTGTTGACTTATTTTTAAGTTCATAATTAAAGTTAAATTGATTTAAGTTCATATTCAAAATATCACAAACAAAATATCAAATATAAATAACCAAAACTCGTGACTCAATGCAAGTCTAGAAATCAAATCAGCGATTTGTGTCATTTTAAAGCATAACGTTCTACGCGTGCGTTCATTTAAAAGGTACAAAACGAGCGATTCATCACAAACTGCACAACACATGCAAAACTCATTTCCGTTTCCTTTTCTCGATCGCACTCGTCGTCAACAGTAAGCATAAGAGACGCGTTGTTTAACAAATCCAATTCAATTACACCCGCATATCGATAGGCAAGCGTTGAGCAGACAATGACGAACCCGAAGGGCTATCGACGCGGCACGCGATACCTGTTCGCCCGCAAGTTTCGCCGACACGGCGTGGAACACCTGTCGACGTTCCTGAAGGTGTACCGGCGGGGAGACATCGTGGACATCAAAGGGAACGGCGCTTTCCAGAAGGGAATGCCGCACAAGTACTATCACGGCAAGACTGGCCGCGTGTTCAACGTGACCCAACACGCGCTCGGCGTGATCGTCAACAAGCGGGTCCGCAACCGAATCATACCCAAGAAGATCAACGTTCGCGTCGAACACGTGTCGCACTCCAAGTGCAGACAGGACTTCCTCACCAGAGTCAAGGCCAACGAGGAGAAGAAGAGAGCGGCGAAGGAGAGCGGAGTGCTGTCCAGCGTTAAGCGACAGCCGCTGCAGCCGAGAGAGGCTCACTTCGTGAGGGTCACCAAAACGAATAAACCGCAGAACTTGCAGCCCATTCCGTACGAACTGATTGCCTGAAGGGCAGCATTTTCGATATTGATTTAATGACTAATAAAATTAACATTTAAACAACTTTTTTTTGCCTAATTTTTTGTCGATCGACTGTCGATCGCAACTCTCGACAACTCTCCCGATTGGCTGTCGAAGTGTTGAAAACAGCACTCAAATCAGATGAGTTGAGAAATTTTAGCTGAAAAAATTGAATATTGATAAAGAGTGGCACTCATTTCGTTAGATGTGACACTTATTGAGCGCGCTTTCGATAGGCTTGTGTGACACTAAAGCATAGCTTAAGTGTTTATCGAGTAAATAATTCGCTTACAGTTAAAACAAATAGTTTGGGCATTTATTGATAGCGCCTAAAATGCGGAAAACGGGCGGTCACTCGAGACAACGCGACCGACTGTGGCGAGTGTGGCCGATAGTGGCCAGACTTGGCAGTGGACAGAGAGTCGACAGTCGAGCGGCGCTCGAAACGCATCAATCGTTATACATATTGTAAATAGATATGCATTCAAGTTATGCATTATTTATACATGTATTACAAGCTTACAAAAAGTTACTTTTACAACTTACTGTTACAACTTTTATAAGCAATTTTGCTTTACGTTATATATTATATTATAATATAAACAATATTAAGTTACAACAGAAACAATATAATTACGTGTTTATTAAATACATATCGATTTATTTAATGCAAATCTCGCGTTAAATGAAGTTTTATTTCTAAAGTTAGTTTACTTAAGAAATATCGTATAATAAGTGTTTAAAGAAACTGTTGAAGAGGTGCGGCAAATCTTTCGAGACGTGATTTGAAGACAACAGCGAAACGAGAGGTCGAGACTTGAGAACCAGATATGATGTCAGACATTCGAATGAATGATGTGCTGAACAACTCTTATGTGGTGTTGAATGCCATCGAAAAGCACTACAAAGAGGTGTTTGTCTGCAAAGACATTCGAAGCGATGAGGAGGTGGTCATCAAAGTGGAAGAAGTGGGCGCTTATCGACGCTCGAGACTCGAACTCGAATACCAGTTCTACGAACGGCTGTCCGGCGGTAACGGCTTTACGCGACCGATCGACTACTTTGTGAGTTTAAATCACAGGGTTTTGGTTATGAAAAAGTTGGGCAACAATTTGCAGCAAATTCACGAGAGATCCGTAAAGAGTGGACACCCGTTGGCGATGCAGACTATCGCCGAATACGCCGACCAAATGGTGTCGCGTGTGGCCAACTGTCACCTGCGAAACATCATTCATCGTAATGTCAAACCTGAAAACTTCGTCGTCGATGCAGACGAAGGAAAATACTTGTATTTAATTGACTTTAATTCGTCCCACATTTACAGCCAAAACTATAAACACTTTCCGTTCGCCACTCAATCGCCGGACTGTTCGGTGGGAAACATCGTATTCTTGTCGGCCAACGCTCACAACGGGTTTGTGCAGACGAGGAGGGATGACATGCTATCGATTGGCTATTCACTCATATATTTGGCGAAAGGAAAGCTTCCGTGGAGTGGCATCAGAAGCGCAAACAACACGAAGAGAGACCGCATGCAAGCCATCGCCGATATTAAATTGAAAGTATCGGTAAAAAAGCTATGTTCTGGTCTTCCAAAACAGTTCGCTATTTATATGAAATATTGTAAAAAACTGGGTTTTTATGATAGGCCTAACTATATATATTTGCGCAAACTTTTTCGTGAAATTTTAAAAGAAGCGCATAAAAGTGGAGCCGAAACTGATTTAGTCAACGATGATAGTCATGACGATTGGATTGAATCATAAGAAATATTCGTGTGTCGAATAGAAATCATATTGAAATCGATGTCATTTTATTTTGTCGTCAGATTTGGAGATTTTTTGGAGATTATTATTATTATTCGGAGATTTATTCATTTACTTGTCTTATTAATCGATTTATCAAAAATGAGCGATCAATTCGTATGACCTGTCAATTGACGACCAAATTCACAAATTTTAGAAGAAAATTAATGACTCTTTTATTGCCTGCAAGTCGTATCGACATTCTCGACATTATTAACAATTTATTGTATTTTAATCAGCAATACTAATTTTTAAATCCATTCTTCACATGCATTCATCAGTATTTTAGCTATAATTTCATTATTTTAAATACCAATATTCGTATTCATAAAAATTTGTTTAATTCCATTTTGACAATTGAGTTATCATCAAAACACCATTATATTCAATGATATTATAAATCATTATAAAGTATTCATATTATTGTTATAATTATTCATATTATATTCAAATGTTATTAATATTACATTAATATTACATTTACACGATTGTATTTCCTAATAATAATATATGCATAATAAAAATTTGTATGACTATGATTCACATAAAATTATCATTGATTGCGTGAAACACATTTCATAAATGCATTTCTCACTGCTCGCTATAACTTATTTGAATATCATTAAGATTTATCGGAGAAATTCAACTTAAAATTTTTAGAAATTTTCCGATAAATTTCTAGAAATCGAAATCTGGATAGAAATATTGATCACATCTATTTCGATATGTAAACATTAAATTATTTGAATTTGTTTAAATAGTTAAAACAAACCCTGTATTTTGTCACGACTCGCAGCCATTTGTGGAAAATTAATGCATTTAATTGAATGCTTTATTTTTATTATTTAGCGTTGGGTTCGAACCATCTGTATATACATCTCAATAATGTAACCAAATTTCATTGTAATAAATTGAATAATAAAATTCTTTATAAAATTTAATGCAATAATGAATTCAGTTCTTACTTTGCAGTGCAGATAAAACTGTTAATATTTAGTTTAAATAAAATATAACAAAATAAATTAAAGAATTCCATTTGTGAGATATTGAAAGCCGTCGTATAATTTAGTTGTCAACGAATGCATACTCGACTCGACCATCGAATCGACCAATAATTGCAACTGTTCTTCAGTCAACCCAATGTGAAAGCGTTCGCGCAACGCTTTCAATGTTGAGGCGCCGTTATTAAAACACGAGTCGATCGGGCGCTCCAAACGTGTTAATACGTTACATAACATTCATGTAAATAATGTATTACATAAAATTATAATTTATGTATATTACATAAAATATGTAATATATATAAATTAATAGATAATTGTAATAAACATGTAAAAGCATTGTTTATTGAAACGAATACTGTCGAACAAAATTTAGAAAAGACTAACAAACTATACTCGTAATCTATACTGCAATTGAAGCCAGTCGTCAACTGTTTGTAAACTATTGCGTCTCTTCATAACATTATGGATTGCTTTGTTAACCTTAATCTCGTTTTTTCTTAAATACATATTCGCGTCGGTTTTCATTTGCGCCAACTTTTCTGGTCTGTTCTCATCTAAAGTAGAAGTTTCTGTTAAATTCGGATTCAATCGGCAATAAGAATCGGGTGGCAACAAGTCCTGCATCAATCGGTGCACTATTTCGGTATCGGTCGCGCTGTCGATGAGTTTAACGAGTTTAGTCTTCAAACTGGTCGGCGATACCGGACTCTCAACCGATTTCGGCGTAATGGGAGGAATATAACGACCGCTACCGAGAGAGAGAACGCATTGTATCCGCTCGTTAGGCCACAGCATTTTCGCCTCGTGAATGGCTATAGCAGTGGGATTATTGATGAGAATACCGCCGTCTTGATGGACATAGTTGTCGAGCGCGAACTCTTCGAAATATCCGGGCGCGGCCGCCGACGCCCGAACCGCCTGCCATACTTTATATCTGGCGCTTCCCTCGTACTGACTCCGCGCGCGACTCTCGAGCGGCAGCTCGTAATTGCGAAACAGAAACGCCTGTATTGTGGGCGCGTTCATGACCGCCGAGATGGCCAATATTCGCGGCACTCGATGGTCGTGAACGGTCTCGATTAAGTCCATCTCGCTGTAGATGTCTTTGAGAATCTTCTCCCACACGGCTGTGTCGTAATAGGCGTGAGACATGATCAGTCTTCCCGCGCCTCTCCAGAAGTCGCTCTTAAATAAGTGCGAACTGAATTTTCGATAATACTCTTCGCACTCGTCGATCGGCGTCTGAAGCGCTCCGACGAGCATCGAAATGATGGCGCCTGTGCTCACTCCGCATATTAAGTCGAATAATTCGTGTATCGGTTTGCCACTCATTTTCTCGATCTGTCGAAGCATTTCAATGACCAGAACTCCTCGCGTACCTAAACATTGCGTTTCAATTGATTTTATCTTATTTTTATAAAGTTTAAATAAACGCAAGTTTATTTTAAGAGCTAAATAATATTTTGCTATAACAAAAATAATGGATAATAAATACCTCCGCCATCGATACTCAAAATACGAATTCCCCGTCCATTCGGTGGATCACAAAAGCCGAGAAGTGTCAACACTTGCGTGGCGTGCAAACGAATTAATCTATCTTTAGACCACTCTCTAAGCCTCAGCACTGTCCGAATGGCTCCCTCTTTCTCGGCAAACACTCCCGATTCGGGATAATTGACGAGATGTCTGATCAACTCTTTCAAATTTATTACAGCATTAGCGGGAGAATCAGTGCTTTTCAATGAGTTCACCAATTGTTTGGCACACCTTTCGATGTCATGACTGGTGAGCGACGGAACGATCGTTACATTATTGGCAATAATGCCCTCATTTGTCGATAAATCGCTTTTCACGTCTTTAATGTCATTATTTGGATGACTCACACCTCTATTATCTCGACTCGAGTCAGTCTTGTTTGTATGGCTAGCCATCCATTCGTTGATCGTATCGATTAAGTGTTGGTGAAGACTATCGTTCGGTTTGACGTTCGCATTAGCGCTCACACTGTCCACACTTTCGGTCACACCATTCGGTCTGCCGTTCGCCTCTTCGACTCCATTCGCCGACACTTTAGTCTCGTTCTTCTCTTCCAATATTTTGTATTTATTGGTAATTATATTAATGTCGAATGAGTTGAACTTCTGAAGCGAATAATTGATAGCATTTCGAAAATAGACGGAAGTGTTGGACACAAAGAGTGGCAAATACTTGACGGCACGCATGGTTTCGGTTATGGTTTGCTTAATATTAACGCATTATTTTCACGTTTTGTCAAATTCATCAAAAATCTATTCTTGAGTTGAAAGTCTCGCTAATTGTTATGCTTTTATACTGTAGTTATTGTTTACATTCTTCAAAACATAGCATCACCTGATGTTTAAATAACGCGTCATTTCAGTACAGGTTTGGCTCGTTATGAGTGAACAGTGATTTTGGCCACCGTTTGCACCTTTTATTCATTTGCAAAAATTAAATTGCACTGCAGTTTAAATTAATATTAAATATATTTATTTATTTAAATGTAAATTTTGAAAAATTCATTCATATTTTAATCGATTATACATTATATCTGTTCGTCGCATATCGTGATCTTTATTACTCATATTCAAGGACTTCGCGGGTGTTTTCTAGTGTTTGCATAAATAATTGCGTGAATAATATGTTATGCAAACAACATTTTTATGTTATAAATATAACCATATTTTAGATAATTTCGATGAATTTAGAGTAATATTAAATACGAATAATAAATATAAATATGCATAAGAATAATAATATGATGAGCGGTAATAAAGTTTTGAATGAATATGTTTAAAGTTTTTTACAACTTTCACATAAATTTCATCAATTAATGAATACATATATGAAATCAAAGAAAGAGTCACTTAAAAAATGATCTCATCTATCATTTTATATACAATTTCTTGGATAATAATAAACAGGGCTTTATAGTTATTTATTCGCTATCAAATAGTTATTTATTATTTTAAAAATTACATAAAAATTAGATTAATTGATGCAATTATTTAACGTTAAAATAAGTCATAAAATAGTATTTTAAGTGACTTTATGTAAAATCTAATCGTTTATCAATTAAAATTAATTTCTATTGAGAAAATGCACGTTCGAAAAATATTACGAAGCAATCCTAGAGTTTTAAAATGAATTTAATTTTTAAAACCTCAACATATCTACAATAAATTTTTTCCCAAAAAATCCTTTTCTAGGTTCGTAGGTTATCAAATAATTAAAATACCCATTTTTTAAAACGGGGTTTAACACTATTAACATTTTTCATAGAAAATTTTATAAAAATTTGTTGAAAAACTAGAAGGTTTTACTA